>JBAHVQ010192373.1:0-12519 GCA_036872915.1 Nanipora kamurai | reverse complement strand
GTGCCCACTCGTTACAGTACTCGTACCAGGTTTTTTTCTCCCGGCCATGATTTGAAAAACTCCATGAAGATGAAATTTTCGAGCGAATTTCTTTCCCATCAGCCATCACCGCTTGGGTCTCAAAATTCGAGAAGCTCCTTACGTATTTTCAGTCAGAAGTTTGCACCATATTTGAGGAGTGAAAAATCAAGTAAAAAAAAATCATTCAAAAACTGAACAATCGAGCGGCAAACTTGAACTCATTGGAGTCATCCCCAGTTTGGAACAATTGTTGCGTACTTACGTTTTTTGTTTCCGAACTCGACCAGCAGATAGCGACGGAAAATGTGAATTTTTCTGGGCAGTTTGTAAAGCTCTCTTGCATGTTTAGGTAAACGAAGCTGATTTTGACGCTCAGACAGTTTGCCTCTAAAGCAGTGGCTAGCCTTGGAATTACCTATAACCTTTCCTTTCTTTTAAGTATCTCAATTTCGTTTGTGTTCTTCTTCGACAGAGCATGTTTATAAAAGACTCGAATACTTTGGCTTTCTACAACTTCTCGCCTGGAAGTGTCGTGCAACTGCAAGTGAAAGAACGTGGTGGACGAAAGAAATAGTTTCACCTTGATGACGTACATTCTTTATCAGTCATTCCCGGACTAGCTTTTCGTCTGTTGTTACTAAAAGTACAAAGTAAAATAACACTGATGTTCAAGTACAACTGGTTGGTTGTACTTGTTTTGTAAACTTCTCAGTCTTTACAGAAAAAAGTCCTGTTGAACTTCAGATTACTCAACAGTCAATCACCCTTGGCCCGTGCTTTGGCCACTCGCGTATTCCTGGCTTTAAAATGCTACTGACTACTAGCTACCGGCTCTTTCACGTGAATTGCGAGGTTTATTCAATAAGTAGGTAATAAAGGTACGCTACTATTTAAGCTATAAAACCAGCTTTGTGAAAGAAACGGACGTAACCGTAATTTCTTCTTTTAACGCTTACCATTATCTTCTGTTTACCATTCAACTAAATGGTCTAGACGCCATTTCTTTGTAAATAAAGATTAATTTACTGAATTGTTCAAATACATTTCTATAATACTAAAATGTCCATAATATAAAATTCATTCAAGCTCACTTCATACTCCTAATTATTAAATATTTATTTATTTCGACAGCGTGTTCAGTTCACCAGCTCATACTGTCAAGATTTTTCACCAAGCCGAATATAGCAAGGTGACCAACGCTCAGACTGTCGAACCATTGGAAAGCATCAACAGTATTGCCACGAGACAACTCTAAGCGGGATTACTTCCTACTGTAGAATGGTAACTGTCGCAAAGGCAGTCAAAGGATAAATCACCAACAGGTGGATTCAGACTTTGGCCACAAGTAGTTTGCTGACACATATCAAAAAGACGGGGAAGTTTTGCATTCGTTTCTTCTTGACTAGAAACGCGATTGTCTTGTCACCTGTGCATTAAAAGTGATGCTGGTAGCTATACACGAGGGACGACAGACAAATCTTGCCGCTAAAAATTGCTTAATTTTTTGCAGTTTGTGCAGACGAAGTGTTCTTGAACTGCCGTGTAGTCCGTGCAAGGATGGCTACACTTGCCATTTTTGTTATTCTCTTGCGTTGCGATAGTTTTCAAAAAGTTGCATTGCTTGCACAAGGAAAATAGCATGCGACGCCAAGGCTTCAGTCAACAAAAACAGTATTGTTTCCCGGCCACTGGCAGACAGTCGAAGCGTTAGTCACCAACGACAGTATTTCGCTACTAAGCCACGTAACTCGCATGGAACAGTCGGGTGACAACTCGATACACATGGTGAGGTCACTAGCACGTAGGCTGCCACAACATCACTCGTTAACCAAGAGTTTCTCAAGACTTTCTTAAGACTACTTCTGGCCAAATTGTCAACCCGGCGGACACCAGAATCTTTCTTCTGCCTTTCCATTCTTCTGTAACTCATAGAGTTCAATTACTACGTTCCTCCATGCTGTCTGACAACCCATCATCCACTGCATCAATCAGTCTTTCTCCCTCCGTGGTTTCTTCTTCTCTTGTAGATCCTGCCGAAGTCGGTCTGAACTCGTAATTTGACACGAAAGCGTACATCGGTGTGAACGATGTGTCGCCCATTACGTCACCCGATGCAGCATCAGTGTTGTCCCAGATACGAGTAGATCCGAAAACGCATTCTGCATAGGAAGGAGGAGCTGAAACAACGAAGAAGTTCAAATTACTGCACAATTGGAGGACAAGATTATTGAGTTCTGTCTAGAAGCCGTTAACTTTTTCATCTAAATTGACTTGCAATCGGTGTTGTGAGGTAGGTGGGCCAGTCAGCCATGGGAACACAAAATAAACATTTTGCCTGGGGTATGGCCCCCCATTTCGTAGAGTTTCATATTCTTCTAGTCAAACAATTAAATTATAGCCTAGTTTTTTTGGATTATAAAATATTAATTATTTTTTAGACCTTGACAACTGTCGTTTTGCAATTAGCTCTTTCCCAGCAGGACCAAACTTCTATTAGGTATTTTACTCTGGCTAACGCCAGACGATTTTACTCGTCAAAGGGAGAGGCACTCCTGGGAAAGGGATAACTAAAAAACTCCTTCCCAGCTCAACCAGACTTATTCTACTCGTCAAAGGGAAGGAAAGACACTGCCGGGAAACAGATAAGGCATTCTCTGGTGATATGAAAATATATTTCCTTGGTGAGGAAGGGTTTGCTAGATCTATGGCATCAGTCAACGATTTAATACAAGCAATGCCAATGTGGCTTGCCATGCAAAAGGATGGAAAAATGATAAAAGAAAGTTTATCAAGTCACAGTGAAACCTGAAAAAAATATTCACAAGTTTGGCCAAAATACCTCCTGACTACTTTACAGACACATTACAATTATTTAAATAGTCCCTCAAACCTTAATATTATGAAACCATCTTATTTCTTTTAAATCAAGCAACTGCAATAAGGAGAACATTCTCAAGTACTAAGCCTGATATTTCACCACAAAATATCACAAGTGACAGATGATTATGCATGTTTATGTAGCTCTAGGGTTATCCTTGTGTATAACAGCTCTTTATAATAAAGGTACTAACATCCTTGCTGCACTGTTGTCACGGCATCAGAGTAACTTGGAAGGTCGGCAACTAGTGGTGGTGCACTTGGTACAGGATAATCAAGTGTTGGAGAAGGTACCATTGGTGGAGCACTGGCTAGTATCACTCGTCTGTATGGAACAGTTCCTATTGTTATTGGAATTCCAAATGAGAGAGTTCCTATTCTTGAACCAACACAAACCTATGAAGCATAATTTGTTTGAATTCAAGTGTAATTGTATCAGGGCTGCAACAATTTCTGTGAAAGGGGAGGGCAAAATAAAAAAACTTATTGAATTTTTCCCATCTCTGATGGACCATTGCCCAAATTTCTGCCCCTTTTATTGGCATACCAGGTTTCTTGAGATTGTGGATAGGCCACAGGATACTCTGGCTGGCAGCCAGGTTGCCATTCCTGGTGAAAAGGCAAATACATCTTGAATACTCCATGTAAGACTCTATGAAATATCTTCACAACCAGCCTCATGGCAACCTTTTTTCAGAAAAGAAAAGAAAAGCAAAGCAAGCTGCCTTGCTTAATACCTAATCTCATGTTTGTATCATTAAATCCCAGCCGAATATTCTACTGTATGGCACATGGTACTATATAGGCATTCATCACAAATTTTGGACCATATGGTGGTAGTGGTGGCTTATTTCCTCTTGCATAAATACATCTAATTGTCAAAATTGACTTACAAGTCACAAGATATTCTTATTGTGGTTCTTTCAAGAAACAGCATGGATATTAAACAAGAATGAGCTAAACCCCAGCATATTGAAATTAAGATTGGTCCATTTCTCAGTTTCTGTGCAATATCCAGCTTCTTTACTTGAAAAAACTGTAACCAATTTTTAATACCATGAAGAGGGTGAAACCTCAACTCACAAGGGTTTTCTGACAATACATCCACACCAAGTTAATAAATACAGCCTCAATCACATTCAAAATTAACACTCTACATGTTTGTGGAAGTTGATTGTCCAGATTATATAGTCTTGAGAAAGACTGTTGGTGGAAGTAACTATTTCAATAGCTTTGGTTGCAGTCATCTTCAGAGTCAGCTCTGAAGATGACCACCACTAAAGCTGTCGAAAAATATGTCACTTCTACCAACAGTCTTTCTCAAGACTACACTAACCTTGATGATCAACTTCCATAAACATGTCACAATTCTCCCAGGTTCAAACCATTACTTAATTAACACTCTTACAAATAAGCAAACAATTAGCTCCCCTTTGTGGCATCATGTGAATGCAAGTACCAGAACACTTTGCAGTATTTTCTTTTTCTGGCAAAACTGTTCCATTTCCATCAGGAACAGTGTTGGGAGACTTTTTTACAAAAGTAACAAACCAACAAAATTTTTCTTCATTATGTCAACAATGCCATTACACATTAGGGAGCTTTTAGCAAATGCAAGGGGAGCATGAAAGACAACAGCTTTGACACAACAGAATTATTTATCCAAAAGTCCCAAAAGTAATTAAAATGTTGTCCTTGTCCTTCAAACAACATTGCTTGAAGCATTTTCACGACTTCATGAGTCATTGAAAGCTCTGCTCTGAGTTGTGTTCAACATCTTGCCTAAGGACAGAATCCCTTTAAAATGTTTCAAGCTTTTAAGAGAATGAAATAGGTATCTAATAGGATGGAAATGATCTGTGGTTTCTGTTAAGTTCTAAAACATTGGTTGGTCATTCCTTGCCATAATCAGCCAACTTTGCTAAAGGTCCTTACTGATGAAGGAACAACAGTTGTTCATGGTTGTTGGAACAGGAAAAAAAACATTGATAGAAGAACCCTGTCTGCTATTGTCTATATGATTGTTTGACCTTGTGAACAAGTTGTTAAAGCATTGATGGTTGAACAATGTATTGACAATGCTTTATCATAGATATCTTTATCATTAATAAATAATATTGTTTGGATCATTGCTCACATCAGTCATAAACTGTGAACAAGTTGTGCATTTTGATCCAATCAACGTAGTCTAATTGGTGTACCTGACTATATAAATTTCAACTTGAACCTACCTCTAAAAAGTAAGATACTTTAATAAACTTGCAGCTGTTAATTGTTGGAGGAATTGCTGGAATGCTAAACATTTGATTTTCCCAGTGTACAGGAACATTAGGACTGAGTCGCTGATCCCTGCTGATTTTGACACACTTGTTTACTTCATTCCGGGTACCTGGACCTATTTCCAGAGAGTTTATGAATGAGAGCAGTGGAGAGAAAGACAGAGAGAGGTTTCTTCAATCCCTCTCACAAACAACAAATTGCACATAATAATGGTTCCAGATTCATGCAGAATGTTTTTTGTTCTACTCTTTAGAGTTTTAGAGCAGCATTCTGGAAACCTGAAGATGTAAATTTGAATCCTCCTTGAGTCAGTTTTTGAATTGACTTTTGCAGTGTAGGTCATTCATGAAATTTTCTGTGGAAATTCTCTTTACAACAATGGAATCAAGGAGCTCAAATCAAGCCCCTGGCTAAATTTTGGAGTTCAATTGATATAATCCCCTTTGTTTTTTTTCATCAGAAGGCCTGCAAACTAAAAATCCAAAGGAATAAAGCTCACAAGCTAGTGTTTTTATTTGCTCCTGCTAGACAAAAACAATGGCAGAGTGAGGAAGACAAGCAATGTCATTAATTCCATAGGAATGAGTGGTTGCAAGTTTGACAATGAGACATGGTGTCAGTAAGCAAATGGATAGTAGCTATTGTTAAGTGACACAAACATAGTTGCCATGACATATATCAGATGCAAACTAGCAATTCTAATAAATATTGAAAATAAAAGTCCAACTTCTGTCCCAAAACCTGTTTACGTTTAATGGAAAGGTTACAACTTGTGTGAGAACTCAGTATTAAGTACACCTTAATTACCTTGGCCTGTGTATACTGTCTTCTGAAACAAGCTGATCGTTATTGGTTTTGTTGTTGTGGATGTAGAATTAAAGAAGCCAGCAGTAAGAGCTATTGCTTCACCTGGGCAATACCCTTGTCGATCTGTCTTTATCTGTGCTGACATGGTGCCACGATCGAAACACATAAATTTTGCTTGATGTTCTCTTTCTGTTATGGTGGGCTCCTGTAATTTAACAGAAGGAATGGATAAATGTCTGATTCTATACAATTAATGTTCAGCTATTCCATTAACCATAATTACTAAAATGATGGTCACAATGAAATGGTCAATAGGTTAATTGGGAAATAAAGTTAATTCAACAACTTCCTTCAAACAACATGGGTTGGCTGCCATGTTGTAAAATTTTAACTAAAGAATCCCATTAGCCCGGGCTCATCTCTATGATAAGTAAATTCATCCGGTGTTGGCCAGAGTAAAATACTAAAGTGCACCCTTGCCCATTAATACTGTAGGTTAACTCAAGAGCTCTTCCCTTAAGAAGTAAAATCATCAGGCTTTGGCAAGATAAAAATCAGTTAAGGCTCCCAGAGATAGGAAGGAGTTTAATTTCTTTAATACCTGGAACAAAGAAGGCAGATGTTTTATTGTCTTAGACTCACAAGATATTGATTGCAAACCATCAATTCTGTGAACAAACCTATCACCAGATTTCTTTCATTTGCCAAATATGCTGTACATTGTAGGTTTTCTCTTAATTAATTTTGTCATTTACATGGCAGCAAAAAAGCTTGCAATTACCAGAGCCCATTGTTCATTTATGTCAATAACCTCCAATATGGTAATGGCACATTTTGAGTTGTAATTTGATTTCCATGGTCTATCCATTGTGGCCTTCAACCAGTATCGAATATACCCAAACCTTCCTTCAAATGATGATGGTAATTTTCGCTGAGGTACTTGAAAGTGGAAAGGAAAAGAATGCTGGCCTGGTTCAATAACAGAATATGAACCACCTTGGCCATCTTCTACAAAGAAACAAACAAATCATTCACTTCAACAGCAATTAAATTTGAATATCATGAAATATGAGGCTGGAATAGAATTCATGCTACTCATGATTCATGAATTAATTGATTAATTGATAATTTTTCCGGCAATCAATTACAGCTACCAACAATTGGATCATCAAGAACAGCTAAACATATCGTTTATTCACTTCATTGTTCCTATTCAACGTAAACAACTTTTCAGCTTAAATATAAAGTACCTGTTCACTGTAAAAAAATAACCTTCACATTGGCATGGATTTGTGGCAACGTGATTCGTGCAATATATTTAATCAATTATTGATCAATTGTCGACAACGATTATTCGACCGCGTACAATGCCCAATGAGTGTACCACTAAATAGAATTAATTACAGCGAGGTTAGGGATGATTTCAACGGGCATTCGATTAAGTTTTATAATAAAAGGAACTTTAAAAACCGCTGAATAACACTCTCCACTGTTCAAAACAAACCATTTATTCAAGCCATTCGGTACACTTTATAACTTTACTTTTTTCGAAATTCAACATAAGAATAATAGATACAACATTCGAGTGAAACAAATTTTGCCGTTCTCTTGTCTTTGGTTACGATGACTAAACTTTTTCCAGGGCCTCGTTCTTCAAATAGCTAAGCAGCATCTTGCTTACCTTTACCACATATGTCAACTTTCTCTTCGAAATAGCTCTCAACTTTCTTCCAACCCTTGTTCTGTTTCGCCACACTGGCTTCGCCTTCAAATTCCATACGAATCGCTCGAAATTTTAATTTTTTTCTCGACTGTGTTACCACAAAACCCGTCACCATTTCGCCCGGATAATAAACAAGCTTGTTTTCGGTAAAAGTAATCTTAAAAACGTCTGGTTTTCCCATCTTTGTCGCTGTTATGAGCTTCAGAAACAAAGCTGCAAAGTTCTTTGTTCTGACGCTCTGGAAGGTTGGTGGAACTTAGTGGGACTTTGTGTACATTTTGCTGATGATGTCAGTTGCCCATTTCACTTCCGGAAGTGTGGAATTTGCCATTTCCGTCTTCTTAAAGTGCTCGTGAAGTGTTGTTACGAAGCGAAAATTAAGTTTGTCGTATTTGAAAGACCTCTTGAAATGACACAAGAATACCTTCGACAGTTTCTCCCAAACTCAGCTCGTTCTTGAGATGCATCAATTTGTCTGATTTTAAAATGAAACGAAACATGACGTCATTTTCAATGGCCTTTTCATGGCTGTTCACAACGGTGGCCCAAACAGGGAAGTGGCCTCCTCCAAAAAATCTTAAATATGTGGGTAGTTTTGATGTTGATTATAAATTTATTGCCACTACTCAGGAACTTGTTTGGTTAAACGTAATTATTTGTTTTCAAAACCAAATTACCTTTTATCAGAGCGTTCAGAGGCAACAATGCGGGGAAACGAAAATTTGAAAAGTTTCCAAGGCAGCTGATTTCTTCCCCTCCAGCAAAAAAAAGTCCTTAGTATGATTATGAGCATTTTGACTTATTGAAAAATAAGTTATTACTGGGATAACTTTTTTCCTTTGCTTTAATAGTAATGTATTATTTCCCAGACAGCCCTATTTGCTTTTATCCTGCCATCGTATAGCAAGGTGTTTCCTTTCATTTTTTCAAAATATTAATATGCTGAAGGCAACATGTCTGGCAGGTCACAAGCAGGAAAAAAAGCCCCATGAACTTGCAACAAAGAACGAATTGTGTTTTACTGTCATGGAAGGTCTGGAAACGAAGACGGACCTGTGGCAACAACATTTTGTTCTTGTTGGAAGAGGAAAGTTAAAAGACAAATACACAGAGCTTCTGACTCCTTTAAATAGTAAATGAAAGAGATGAACCAAACAAATTATTTAGTTATTAACATACAGATTCTGTGACCGTTTTGTCTTTAGGCTATGTAACCTATGGGGTACTTATGGCTTGAGTACTAGAACAGAAGACACAGTATAAAGCGGCAATCTACGAAGTATTGTTATGGTCTAGCGTCGTACATCATTTGATTCTGACTTATTACTTCTGGATCAATGAATTGACAATTTTAGAGAATATTTAGATTTTTTAAGTTACTTTAGGGTTCATGGAAGAGGAGAAGGAGTATTTATGCAAAGTAGAGGCAACAGATGATAATTTTTATTTACTAGTTCAAAAAGACAACCAAGGAAGCAATGACTTTGATCTTAGCATCACAGATGGTAGTACAATGTGGAGAACAAAAGGTAAATCTAATTACGAAGTGAACAAACTGTTTTTTTAAACATTTATTCTTATGCACTGTCATATAATGCGCACATACCTACTTACGAACATACGTACACATCGTGGCATTGCCAGAGTTAAATTACTAGGGGGGGCAAAAATCTAGCATACCCTCCATCACCAAGAAAATGTTGCTTAATACTACCCCAAGAATGCCTTGGTTGTTGAAACGACTATTGTTGAAGCCTGTAAAATAAGTAAATTCTTTATAATCCAAAACATCAGAAAATAATTTAATTGTTCAACAGGTTTACTTGATTGTGAGCAACATTGGTCTGTTGTGGGAGGGGGCAAGGTCTTCTGGGACTCCACTTGTAAGCCCTCACGTGTGAGTCCCCACGTGTGAGCCCCCACGTGTGAGCCCCCACGTGTGAGCCCCCACGTGTGAGCCCCCACGTGTGAGCCCCCACGTGTGAGCCCCCACTTGTGAGCCCCCACTTGTGAGCCCCCACTTGTGAGCCCCCGACTTATGAGCCCCCACTTGTGAGGCTTCGAATTATGAGCCCTATGCATTCACACTTACATGCATGCAAGTGTATTTCCATATATATGTATAGCTCTCAACCACCAATCTGTAGCCTTTAAAGCTTGAAAAAAAAATATTTTTGATCAGAGAATGCCATTTCCTTGTCCAGTTATGTCTTTACCTGATTGTGCTTCAACTATATTTCTACTCATTATTTCAATCAGATATCTTTAATTTTATTTTTAACTTATAGTAACAAATGATCTCCTTGAGAAGATGGCAACAAAAGTTGAAATGAATGTCAAAGAGTATGCATCACAGATGTTGAAAGCATTAACTGGTCAGAATTCTGGAAATGATTGCTTTATCTACCAAGCATTAAAGGGGGACTCCATGTTAGAGGTCAGAAATTATTTTTATACTACTCATAGTTCTTAAAAATGATGGACTTAGACATTTTATTATTATTGTTTTACTTCTAGTTTAACTGGAAGAAGCAGTTGGCTGATGGAGTTAAGGTGAGTATCTGTTTGGCTATTTTAATTTAAGGCTTTTGTCCTTTCTTCTTTCCTACTGTCCTTCCTTCTTTCTCTCATTCCTACTAGTCTTTTCTCTCATTCCTGCTGGTCTTTTCTGCTAGTCACTGACTTTCTCACTCACCCATTCACTCAGTCACTTGCTCACTCACTTATTCGTTCATCCATCCATCCATTCATTCACTGACTTTCTCACCCGTATATTCAACAATTCATCCTTGTAGTTAACATTCATCTATCAATTTTTTTATTTGTCTATCAGCTAGAACATTTATTTACTTATTCACATGCTCAGTTTTTTGTTATCCTTGCAAATTTGAAGCATCCACTTGTTTTATTGGTGTGTTCAGTTACTGTATATGGTAATTTAATACTTTACTTTTAGTATCAGCTGGGATCTATTTTTTTACCACTATGTCAAGAAAACAAAGAAGCAATGCAAAAGATTCTGAATTTTGCCATCAGAAAAATACATAAATTGGAGGTAGTGTTTCCAAGTTTTAGAAAAAATCAGTTTCAATTGGTAAAAGTTTCCAATATTATTTTGGCCTTAGGAAAGCTCTATGTTAAGACAGGTTTATCTGAGATAAGTATACTTGGTCATAAAGCAATAAAGGAGGTGTCTGCTAATGTTGTACATAGCACTCCATAAAAGAATTACCAAGATCAGTTTTCAGGTCTGCTTTTAAAAAGAGACATGCAACACAAGATAGGTCTATTATTTTTGTTTATACCAAATAGTCAAGTTTAAATTTCTATGAGTTTATTTGTACAACTGTACTTGAGGTGTTTATGACCTACAAATTTAAAATGAAAAATAGTGCTTAGACAAGTTGGATGAACAAATCCAAAGCCTTATTTCTTCATCTGTTTTTACTAATAAGCTCTTCTGACCTCCTAGGATGATGCTGTATTTATGCAGTCTAAAAATGAACAGCTTGCTGGGGATCGAGACAATGCGGTGAAGGTAAGCTTATTGTTTGGTTAGACTGTCTGAGGTCATTGTGAAGTTTTCAAGATCAATTATAATACTACAAAATTGCCAGAACTTTGAATGTTTTGAATGATCCTTCAAAACTAACATCAGCACCGCTTATACAAGAAAAATAAGATCCAGCTTACATAAGATGTAGCTCTAATGATGTGTGTAAACAAGGGGTGGGACAAAAGTTTTAACCTTCAAATCCCAGGAAGGAATTTTAAGGCTGTAATTTGGCCATTATATTTTACAAAGTAAAATATATGGCCGAATTGCCAAGATCTCTCATGCATATATTTTTTCTTTTTATTTTCTGGGGTTTTTTTTCCCTATTATAGCGTTTAGACAAATGTGTTGTCAGTAAAGAAGAGATGGAGTTTGACTTATTCCAAAAGGTGTGTTGGATACATGGTGCTAATTTTTTAAACGTAATATAAACATAATATTATTTATGTAACGGACATGTTAAATGTTCATTACTTCTTCACCTCAAACAGATGTTGCATTGAATGACTATAGTATATTCAATAATATAGCTAGTTTGTAATTCAGTGCTATTCACTTCTGTAGTTTGTTACAATATTAAATGACAAAAAGGCCAAAATACGAAGGCTACAAGAAGGTTTGTGAAAAGCACAATGTGTTTTAAAGTTTACCACTTTAAAGGGCACATGACTCAAAAGTTAAGTTTGTCTTATATGGAAGAACTTTTAAAATGATGAGAGATGTCAATTTATTGTTCTTCCATACAGTATTTCACCTAGCGCTGAAGATATTTAGAGTTTTGTAGTATTCAAATTAGATAACTTCAAATTAGATGATGTCATGTTGTTTACACAATGCTTTAAAATTGTTTATGTCTTTAAGATTATTGAATGAAATCATTGGTAACTTCTCTTTAATGTTTAGGTCCATGACTTGTGCCAATATGCAAAGTCCCAAGTGATTTTGTTCAGTAATCTTAAAGATATAAACGATTTTAAAGTATTATGTAAACAATCTGACATCATAAGTAGTCTAATTAGAATACTACAAAACTCTAAGTATCTCCAGGAACTGGGTGAAATATGGAAGAACAGTAAATTAGCATTCCTGGTTGTTTTAAGAGTTCTTTCAAATAAGACAAACTTAATTTTTGAGTCATGTGTCTTTCATTTGTTACATTGGATGGAAAAGTGTTTCTGCCTTTAAAGTTTAGTTTTCTTGTTTTTTAGTGATTGAACAACAATCACAACATGATTCAGCTGGACCTGAAGGTAAT
>JBAHVQ010192352.1:0-14458 GCA_036872915.1 Nanipora kamurai | reverse complement strand
TATGGGTCATAGATTACAGGTTATTCCAGTCTTCTATCATGATTCGTTGACAAGTTATCACGTTTATAAATTGACCTAATTTTTTACTTTCGGGGTGGTGATTCCTAGTTATTATGACAACAATTTTCAAAATAACCTTATATTTTAGTTTACCAAGCATCACCAACATTAATTTCACTGAAAGTATCGCAAAAAAATTCTTTTGGTAGTGGACCCCCTTAAGTTAAAAGCTTAACCCAAGGTTAGTAACCTCGGAGATACAGCTTGGGATGGCTAGATCTCACGTTTCGTTACTCAGTACACTAAGTGTAGGGCCTGCCAATTTTCACCAAAAGCTCATTGTCTCGAGATCTCTCATTTCCTTTGAGAAGTTTTAGAGTTTACTTAAGTCCTTTCAGAGCAGTTTCACCTGCGTGATTTGGACAAAGATAATGAGCAACCCTGAAGAGGCGGGTCGGAAATAGGCGATTAAGGAATGCGTCGTATAAATACAGTCGAACAAAAAGCTACGGAAAAAACACAAAGTCATCAGGTAATTCAAACATCTCGTGATTTATTGATGCCGTGAATTGAGCGTTACCGTAAAATACACCTCAATCGAACGACCATTAATGTTCAATCGCCGCTAACGTCCTCTGAGATAACAAGGGCAAGGAAATTTAAGAACAAATTTTCAAAATTATATAAGCAAAAATACGCAAATTGCGCGAAAGATGTCAGTTGGGAGATTTCTTCCACTTGGGTTGTTAATAAACGTGGCCCCAGATGAGAGAGATTCAGACGAATTTGAAGCAACATGCCAAAAGTCAATTACCTGGAAATGGTTTTATTGGATTGAAGTATATTAGGGATACTTTATCGAATAATTGGCACGAATGTCACGCAACCGGACGGCTGGAAATTTTGGAAAAGTTAATGTTGGAGCACTTCTTTTGGAGGCTTCCACAGAGCCTGGATGATTTATGGACTTCAGGTAAACGCGGTTGTGCTGTCAAGAGAGTCTGGTGGAACCAGATAGAAATCAAGAAGCAAATATTTTGCTGGTAGGTCACAGAAAGGTGAAAAAAGTAAGAAATCTAAACAAAAATTTAGTCTCGAACAGAAGGATACGGGCGTGTAAAAAACACAAAACAGAGGGTTGACAGGTGTTTGGAAGAAGCGCGCAAGAATTTCGACTTTTCAGTTTTCTTTACTAGTTTTGCAAGAGGAGTATGAAGCAGCTTGGAACAAAGGATGAATAGTATAGTTGTTACGCGAAGTTGTTATTTTTGTACAAATAAACACTTTCTCAATTTGCTTCAATGTTCACGTTGAACGGCTTAGAATCGAGGTTGACAATAAAAGAATACAGTAAATGCGTTACAACTTCATCGCCAACCGCTCGATTTGAAGGCAATGTTGCATGGGCGTTGTAGCAACATCAGGAAGTCTATTTTTTTGCGCCAACAGCACTACAGGCCTCAGAACTGGGCTCCCTGCCGACTGTCAAAAGTGGGGAGGCTTCAGCCAACTTGTCGCCCGTTTTCCCTATTAAGAATCTTAAGTAAACACAACAAGAAAGTCGACTACGGCGTCTTTCTTACAATAGAATTTTTCAACCAAAATGAAGAGAATGAATAACTTTAAGTTGAAAGAGTAATTCTCGTGTTGCATACGACCTTTCGAGGATTTCCACAAGATAATGACGACGTCAACTCATGGAACGGCAGAGCTGATAGTCGCGTTTAACCTCAATACATTAAATAAATGTAGTCAAATTAAATAGTCTTTCAAGTTTCTTAGACGCCCAAATACAAAGTATCCAATGGGATTTCAGTGATGCATCATTCCTCGTAAATTTTAGAATTTTGGTTGTTAATTTATCTCCGTCATCCTAGCTTGTTTGAGATCGCTGATGTCAATATTGCATAACAAAGACACTAGAGGATGGTTTTTTGTAAAAAAGTATCCTTAAGGAGCCGATTAGATAGAGGATTTCTACGTTGGTAGAAATCTTTGCCTGGTGGTTAGGAAGAAATCCGTCAATTATCGAGTGATTACCTAACCAAAAATTCCAGCCCGAGTAAGTTTTTTGAAATTGCAGCCCGATTAACCGGAGCAGAAATCTTGACTTTTGATGAAATTCTTTACTGTAACCAGCCTCTAAAGGATCTCTTACGTTTTGTTCACTTGTAAATTGAAATCTAAATGTCCACGTCGTAAGATGTAATCACAAAGAACAGTATCTACAGTACTCAGTCTGTCACTCACTTGGAGGCTTAAAAGGTCATTGGGGTTCGATTCCTGGGATCTATTCCTCAACACTTCGTGGCATATTCAAATTTTTGGACAACTGTTTTGTCTAGCTGTCCGAAATTTATATCTGAGATGAACTTATTAAGTACCGTCGTTACTAAATCGTTCAGATCGGATCGTTACTTACTTTTACAACATTTGGGTGTTGAAGCTGCTGATAAAGCAAAAGTTCCTTCATGACCTTATAACGAGAGAACACCAGACAATGCTCAGGTTTCTTCCAACGCTGTTCCTGCAAGCATCTTCGGACATCAGTAGAGTCTGAACCGGCGCTCTTTACAGCTACCTCCAGTCCATTGTAAATGCCGAGCTGTGTTACCTTGGTGTATCCTCTTCCGATTATCTTAACTATGCGAATACGGGCCATATTCTTACAGTTCAATGTGTTGCCACGCGACATGGTTGGCAATTCAAGGCCTAGCGGTAATACGTCGCCCTGGATGTATTTCAAATTCCTCTCTTGCCATGAACGAATATTGCCTTGAGGTAAAGGAAGTATTTCCGGGAGAACTTTACCTGCTTTTACGGAGGTTGACCACTGGGCAAATCTTTTAACAATCCGCTTCAACTCTCGGTTTTCTTCCAAAATATGGCTCACATCACCTCGTGGGTACTGTTTGTGAAAATCCAAGGAAGTTCTGTGACATCCCGTTTTTTGTACAATGTTGTTTATTCTGCTTTCACGGTGGTCTTCAAGGTACTGTATAATCAGGAATACAACGACCAACGAAGAAAGACAAGCCGTGCAGCAAACAATCCAAAGCGCACGTGTGATAAGCCGGCGACAGCTACCACGCCAACATAAAGACATGATCGAGCACGGCTGGCGATGTGCAAACAACTGCGAGTGTGAGTAGCTGAAGCTACCGTTCTCGAATGATTCTCCAGCCAAACACTGTTGTGTTTTGATGTGACACTTGCTTAATGAATTAATAGAGAATACACGTGACGTAGATAAAGACTGGACAATTAATTACGATATCGTAATTGCTTCTTCTAAGAGTCGAGTGACGACAAACACTTACCACGTTGCTCTTCGTCACGATTGTTTGGACTTCGAATTAGGTTTTAAAAGGCATGAAATTAGCACCTAGGCGGCTGGCTGATCTTATGACAGTTATCACAGAAGGCCGGTTTGAGGTTATCGATGAAAAAAAAGCAAGTTTAGTTGCGGTATTGAATGCACTCATTTTTCTTTGACGTTCCAATTGAAGATTTGCGCTTAATCCTAGATTCAATATGTTGGCATTTCTTTGAGCTTTTCTGCACGAGGGAAAGTACAGTAAACTGGATACGTTCATTGCTTTTCCACTCGACTGTATCGTAACAAATTATCCCTTCGCCATTAAAATGATCGAACTGCCTGCGAATCTTTACAAAAACTAGTCTGCGCATAGACGTCCCTACAAAAGCATCTGAAAACGCCAACGGAGTATGATTACTGTAATATTGTGTCGAAATCACGATAAACATTTAACACTGAGCGTTTCTATTGAATACATGTACTATTTCGTGGTAGGTACGTCACTGGTAGAGCCATCGCATGTAAAAATGAGAAAACCTTACTTGAAAATTCATCGATTGGATGCATGAAGAAGTGAAAAAATGCCGCGTCTATGTACATGTCGAAGGTTCCTTTTGTTTTAATACCTCGAGGTAGTCACAGTTGTGAATTTTAACTCCGTGTTCAATTCGGCATATTGACATGTCCCAACGATAGCGGACTTTAGTACAGTGGTGCGGAGTAAGAGAACCCAATCACTTAATGCTGAACACAAACTTGGTTCATGTGGGAGCTTGGTAAATATCAGACGACTAGTGGACGTTCGTTTTTCTGAGATAACGAGCTTGACGAACGACCACTAGTCGTCAGAACCGACTCATTTGCTACATAATAAAATGTAGGGAAGTCCTGGTTTACAAACCGACTTTTAGCAAGGACTTGTATGGAATCGTTTGCCTGAATATGAACTCGGTCGAACTGAGACAACGATTTCGACAGCATGAAGGAAACCGGGTAAGATCAATCGACTGAGACTATCTAATAACCTAAACTGTACTACGATTAATTCCCCATAACCTTGATTGTCTGGTCAAAGCCTGACAAAAAGTTCAGAATTGTCGGCTCATGTTGTTAAAGCGGGAACACGATCCAATATTTTCAGCTCATCAACGTTTCTTGTGAAGCAAAATGTCTGACCGAAATTAAACTATCGTCCAACTAACAATGTTGGAACAGATGATTGTACAACAATGTTTGAACGTTTTAGCCCCAGCAATATTCAGAATAATCTGTATTATGGATCAAGGCAACCAATCAAGTTTTTTGTAAGTTGTCGCGAATCCACGCAAAAATTAAACATATTCCGATAATACTTTTGAACTAGCTCAATTAAAACTGTCTTAATTAAAATTATCTCAATTAACTCTTTCCTGGATTAATTTTCTATCATTTTACTCTGACTCATTCCTGACGATTTTACTCGTCAAGGGAAGACATCATGGCGGAAAAAAATTAATCCTTATTAAGACCAAAACAAAACAAGGAGGAGTCGTTCTTTCTGTCACTTGGCGACCTCAAAAAAATGCATGGCGACCCTAGGGTAATAATGACTTGAGAATAGCTGTTCTAATCTCTGTTTCCGTATTTGCATAGAAGTTAAACAAAATAAAACGCTTTAAACGGCTGAGCATCTTTGTTTCAAGAATTCGAGTTTGCAACGGTTAATGCTTCGTCGTAAAGAATGACCGTCGATCTTCGACCATTTGCGACTTAACAAGGCGAGAGTCAGCACTCTGAATTTACTAAACAAATACTGCTGGGGGGAATTGCGTGTCCGGCAAGGTAATCAAGAGTCGTTAGGAGTGAAGGGTTATAAAGACAATTGAAGATGACTTGTGAACGAATGCATCAAACCCCCACATGTACTCTAATCTGTGTTTAAAATCCAGGTCTTTCCCTTTATTATCATGTCGTTGCTTCCGCCTAGGCAGCACATATGACAAACCTGCAACTTACCACCTAACTTGGTGGCTCTAACCAACTTGGTATATCAACTGGTTAGAGCGTCTTACTGCTCAACAGAAAAATGCGGGTGCAATTCCCATCTAAGTCTCAGAAATCGTTTTTTATAAAACGCGAACTCGTCGAACGTTCGCATGTCGTCTAGAATAACACCAAGATCCCATATGCACACTATTTTATGTTTAAAAACAGGACTAAATCAGTCCAAGACATGGGTTTAAAAATATTTTTCTCGGTTGAAACGTGCACAAGTTGTAACCTAATAATGAGCATGCTCACAGAAAACGTTTGTCTATAACCTTTATATCCTTCTGAATTTTTTACCTTGTATAGATAATATACATGTATACAAGGGAATATATATATATATATATTCATAGGAAATATTTTACCTTGTAATTCTAGACGTTTGCATGTACTCTTTAGCACCTTTGTGGCGCCCTTAGGCCAGTGAGGCGCCCTAAAAGTTGTAATTTGATCTGGAATAAACAGGGGCGGGCTAAGTGGCCTGTGAAATCCTAACCTCGTTCCGAGGGCATTTTCCAAGGCGTAGTGCCGGGGAAACGGCCGTGGCATCGGCTATAATCTGATCGACCTGTTTCAAAAATTAACTTATTCACTTTGTGGGTAATATCTTCATCCTAATCTGGTTGCTACGTGACCTCTTTGTCGTAAAATTTTACCGCCAATTCGAAATAATCGCTTTGGTTAAAGGCAAGATACATGTTCAAAACTTGTTTACGTATACAACATTTATAAACGAAAATAAAGATTTATGGCAAATTGTGGAAGCTAATATGTCTTTACAATACGTTTTCTGCACGTGGAAGTGTGGAGACCGGTGAATAATTGTTATTCATTATTCAAGTCAATATAGAAAGCAATGAAAAACGAACTGAGACTACCTAAATTACTATTTTAAAAACACCCAGAATTTCTGGGTGTCAGGTGAACAGCTGATGCCGAGGCTTCCACCGTGGAAGTAAAATGTTCTGGGAACAAGGTTGGTGATATCCCCTAGAACTATTTCCTCTGTTGCATGTTGTTGGAGAGGTGGAATTTTAGCGGGTAATTTCGACGTCGTGGTAACAGCAAATCAACTTTGCATGCTCATTACTGTTAAACTGAATTTTTCACGTCTAAGAATTTATTTTATTCTAAGTGTCAATCACTTTTGCGATTAGATTCCATGGTAAGCGTTTGTACGCTTCTTCGCTACTGCTGTGGTAAGTCAATTCGATTCAGTGGTAGAGACTTCACAAAATATTGGGACCGCAATCAGGCAATTGAATGTTGCGAATTCTTGACGCCATTTTGTTCCTACTCGACCTTAAAATACACAGATCTGGGTATGAGCATGGTACTTGTAGGTCTTGAAAATTTGAATTGAGCTTTAAATGAAATAGCGCGTTAGCAAGTCATACAACCAACCATTATCATTAACACAGATTTATTATTTTTTGGCAGTATTACTTTACTTGAGATTTTTCTCTGGAATAATTTGGCGGGGGGGAAGTTTTCGCCAAATTGAGTATCCTCCCCTGATTCGGTGGTTGGCAAATTTGGGCTTTCAACCCCAAGCTTAATATCTCGGGCCAGTCCTGGCCATGAAACCTAATCGAATATTCTACACCACCTTGTACCGCCTCAAAAAAAGGAGTTTGATCGGCCTGTACGATATTACTGTTTAAAACTGTCATATCCCGAATTATTAAGGCTTAATTTATCTTGTCTGATAAAATTCAAAAAATGATTCCGATTTTCAGATTATATTATACTGATCTATCGTTGCCTCACTAGACCCAGACATCGGTTTCGCCAAGTCGGATCATGTGAATAACTCTTAGGAGTCAGTTTTTTTTTCTTGAAGTTTGACGAATCAACAGGACATTACGCGCAGGTAACATTTGAATTAAACAGTGTCTTACCAATTGTTGTAATGATTCACGTGACTCATATCTTACCACAGTTTTAGGGAGGATTCGTAAATGTCTGTTTGTCCTCAATATCGATTTTCGAACGCTAAGTACTTGCGAATTCACAGAAACAAGAATTTAATCAAGAAATTTTATTGGTGCATCGCCAACAGCGTAGGCAACACCTCCATGCGATCATCCAAGCGAAGGCTTCTAGAAAGTTACAAGTGATGTTGGGGCAAGCGTCAAGTTTAGACGATTTCTCAGAAAAGGGGATTTCCTTTAAGTTCCTCTCTTGTCAGAGGAATATCGAAGCAATGTCAGACTGTCTGAAGAACCTTGATTATCCTTGATTATCCTAAATTAATCAGGAAATATGTCGTGCTTGCTGCCTTAGCCCAAGAAAGCCAAAACATTTACGGCATTTCGATGCTAACATTGTACTTACCAACACTGGCCAAACGTATTCCGACTACGTCGACCGGGAAATCGAATGCAAGTTTTTCTAACTGAATGAACCTATGGTTTAACCACTGAGTTCTTTGTTTCCTCATGCAAAGTTTTACCGCGACATCACATTGTCACTTGAAGTTCAGCACAGCCTCTCTATTCGTACAACTTCAAGTATTCTTTCTGCAGCGGATCGTGCTTACTCGCTGCTTCACCGTAAAGGAAAGCCTTAACATGGCAAACGTAATCTGGAGGGAATTTACCATTCGCCGTAACCTTAACTCAATTCAAAGTTATTTGCACACACATATCGATCTATATGCGGCAAACGGTTAGCAAGTGTAATATTGATTGCTTCATCAACTTGGGTTAATTCTTTTCCACAAAAATACGCCAGCTGACAACAAGGTTGGAATAAACGCGATTGTTTCCTAAAGTCTACGAGGTAGAAAATCATTTTGTAATCTCTGATGTTTTTTTTTTGGCAAACATTCAAGCGCGTTCCTCACATATCGGAAATGCCTGTGTGGACACATGGTCCTCCAGAACGATCAAGTCTACATTTGGCTTGAGAATATAGAGGGGGCTTAAGAACTTAAGAACTTCAGTGCCGTCTTTAAGACCTGATGATAATCGGCAATGAAATGTTGGTTAAGCGTTTCCCCGGGCCTACCTAAATAGCTGGCCTTGAATGTTCTGCATGCGAAGCATATTAACCTAAATTACTTTCTTTTGGCTCGGCTGTTCAACAACCGATTTCATTTAATTCATAGGTTGAGAACACATTCTGAGGATACTGCTGAAGGAAGTATGAATTACATAAGACAGACATTCCGAATCGGAAAATTTTTTTACGAATTTTAAGTTCAAATAATCATAAAAAAACAAAACATACAGAAGTAAAAACAACACATCAGCACATAATAGTGGATTTCCGCTTATCTCAATTTCGGACAACATGATCCTGCAAGTGGGGTGGTCATCGAACTGCAGCGGCAGACCCTTTGCCATGTTTCTCGGCATTTATACTTCAAAATACAAGGAATTTGATCATCTCTTTACGCCTGTACGTTCGGATAAACATTAGCAACAACACAGAAAACTTTCAAAATAAAACGTGGCCATTGTTTTGCAGATGTTTAGCACTGCTGAGAAAATTTGGGTGGATCACAATTTACCCGACCAAAATAAACAAGAAACTAAATAATTTGGCTCCTGTCTTTGCACAAATTAAATTATAGCAGGCGAGCTAAAACAGAATCTGTAGTTCCATTTAAATATTTCCCTACGGTGTAAATGACTGCTTGGCACCAGCCTCCATATTCAAAGACTATACGTAAATTAGTAATCAACTGGTACTGCGGTAGCCATCTTGTCCTAAATTTCGGATAATTTTTTATTTGTGCGCAAACAAAAAATTCTAAGTTCACGGAATGCCGACAGCAGCAATTAAAGTAATATCTTAGCCCTATACATTTCAAAATTATCCAATTTCCTGCATACGCCCGTCCAAAATTAATTAGAAAATTATCGATGATTGAACTGATTGTCTAGTCTTTTTCCTATCAGTGAATTATCAGTCTAGTTAAGGTAATGCGGTAACTAGACGAAGAAGCAGACGAATTCTATAACTTGATTTCGGTAAGGCTGTACACGATTCTTGGCAGGTGTTTAATAAGAATAATTGACTGATTTGAAATATATGTCGCAAAATATCCATTTGAAAACAAAATTGTGAAGAGTGATCATGTGCAATACTGTACTATGCTCGCAGGAAACGATCACAACTATAAGTATAGCCTAGAAACCATTACCAGCTGACAATTTGAGGAAATACAGTAAGAAACATACTCCGAAGAACAGCATTTTGCAAACCCAATATCAGAGTTATAAAACAAGACGAAACTTATCACGTTAATATTTCGATTTTATTTCAAAGTCATTTTCCTAGTAGGAAAAGGAACGCGGGCTTACACAACGGCTGAAATTGAACCGAAGTAGTTACATTCTCCAAAAAAAATATTTTGGAGTCTTGATACGCAACGTTATATGAGAAGTCTGTTTGTCAAATCTCGTCAGAAACAAGCAGTTTGGAAGTAATAGGAAGTCCAGGAGCTAGGAACCCCAAGATAGGTGTGACGTACAAAGTTGAAAAATCTAACAGGCCCAACACACAAGTCGTCCAACCAAACAGACCTGAATTGATATACTCAAGGAATATTTTGCTTTAATACTTAGTAACATTAAATGATAGTGATATTGGGTGAAGAAAATTTTCGACTGTCAGAATGATAAATTTTTTAGACCCAACCGGCACCAGTTGCGAAAAATGCAAATCTGGGGCCTCCGGCTGGGAATCGAACCCGCGACTCTGCGAATCTAGTGCAGTGCTCTGCCATGTGAGCTACGAAGGCCGTTGCCGAAAGCGTGGTCACGAATTCTGTATATATATATATCGGTGGGAAAGCCGGTGAAGTGAAGGATATATCCAAGGAATATTTGGCATTAACACTCAGTAACATTAAATGATAGTGATATTGGGTGAAGGAAATTTTCGACTGTCAGAATGATATATTTTATCTCAAAAATATATCATCCTGACAGTCGAAAATTTCCTTCACCCAATATCACTATCATGAATTGATATAGTTCTTTAATGTGGTGGTGCTATGCCATGCGGTAACTTATATTATTTGATCTATTCCACGCTAGAGTCAAAGGTTCTTGTTTTACCCAGTGGTGAATAAAACTAGCAATAAAACTCCCGTTTTCGAAGGAACCCAACAGTATTTTTTTGTCCTCCTTGGGTGCACGAAATTGTGAATATAGAACTCCAGACTCTGAAGATCAGAGTTGAAAAACGGGAGCTTCAAATGAAAGTAAAAACAAAACTTTAATTTTCATCCTAAAATTTCACTACTGTTCGAAACTACGTCGGCCTTCCACAATTACTTCCAGACTGAAATTAAAGTAAAGTGTCTTTATTTATACTGGGATACTGACCCTGGACCTGATGGTCCAGTGAGGGCCATTCCGGATGGGTCCAGTGTTATTACATGAGGAAACCGGAGTATCCGGAGAAATCTATGATGTTTGGTAGAGCCAGGAAGGACAACACTCTTCTCACGTGCGACCAAGATAACTTTAATACATTAATGAAGATATATCAATCTTCAGCAAAAATATGACGTCAGCCGAAACCGTTTCAATGTCACAATTGCGGACAAGGTGCGATTCTGCAGATTCCCACGCAGGTGAGCGATCTTCAAAACTTGTAGCGTCTTGGTCATCTACAGTGATCGTCAGTGCCCTAATAACTTTCGTATGAGCTTGAATGCTAGACCTTTGCGCTACGACTGTCAGTTCAACCGCTCAAAACTTATGTGACAATACAAAATTCTTAGCATACGGTTTCATTTGTTCCGCTCGTGTTCAATGCTTTTTAAGCAAGTCAGTAATCAAAGATACAAATCATTGAAGTACTCGGACTGCATTGTTATGATGTAATGAATGTACCTTGAACGTTGACTGACAGTAGTTGAAGAATCGGCAATCCAAAGGCCTCATCATGGATTCCTCCGTGATCATCTTGTGTGCGCCTTTCTGCTCATGAACAGGGCGCGAGTTACGTAATGTTTAAGATGACTGGCTCGGTAGACCAAAAAGACGTACAGTTCCAGCGTCTCGATCATGTTTGTCCTGTAAGATGAAAGCGACAGAGCGAGAATGAAAAGTTAACTAAGTCAAGGCCATGTAAATCCTGTGTGAGGCATGATGAACGATCACTGACAGCAAATCGTACATACAGTCAGTGGCAATATGCAGCTTCTACGGAAAAGTAATGATAACTATACATGAAACTACAAAGATATGAGAATATACTATTCGATAGTTGTAAGCTAGCATTTGCTGACGGAACTTTGGAAAACACAATTCTATAATTAAGACGGTCACTAACTTTGTCATCACAGGCAAAGGCCAGGATATGTTTCTTTGGATGCCAAGCTAATGTGAATGTTGGTGCATTGCATGGAACATCACAAATTTTTTCTCCAGTTTCGACCATGGCCTAGAAATAAAGAAAATGCGTATTTACTGATTAATTTGCTGACAAATTGATAAATAGACTGACACGCAGGCAGGCAAACTGACGGACTGATAAAAACGGAAAATGAAAAAATCGAGAAGAAAAGAGGAGGAAGAATAGAAAGGTTGAAAAGAAAGAAAAAAGAAAGAGGACAAATGGGAATCGTACCGACAGATTTTCCGGGTGAAAAGCGTAAGCGAAGAATAAAGATAAGAGCCCAGCTCAACATCGTTATACAGTATGTATAGCCATAAAAAACACAAATTGACATATATTTAAAAGAATAAGTTTACTGACGTTTCGTTGCAACGTGCAACAGCTTCAGAGCCTAATATTACAAGCGAGAGAGAGACAGAAGAGATAGAAAGAGAGGCAAAGCGAGAAAGGAACGAGAGTGTGGGTGGGATGGAGTTTGAAAAAACTAGACAGGTACTCCACACCAGAATTACAATTGGTTTCATAAAAAGCAGTCAGCAACTTGGATCTAATTCTGAACTACATCCACGTGAAAGGTGCTGTTATGTAAAGAATTTCTTTTTACAGTTAGTTCAGACAAAGACCACTTTAACTGGAAGTTTCTTCCACGCACTACACACATAAAAATTTTGTTATTTGCAGTGCTTATTCGGATTGTTTTGCTCTCATCAGTAAGTTTAATAGAGTTGTTTAAAATTTTACAGATAGTTAATTCCAAAGTTGATTTCGAAGAGGTTTTAGGGTAGTATCGATTAATGTATGCCTACGACTGCATCCAATTCAGTTCCATCCCAACCACCAGAAATTCAGCAAAACAGTTTTAAGTATACAGTTTACATCAGTATATTAACGTGAGTATACGGGGCGGTGCTGCAAATAACGTCCGGACAACGGTCAGTGACCGGAAATATTTGAATCCTGACCGCAGGTTTTTTGTTTTCAATGATCAATTTGACTGGTCAAATATTTTTTATTCTCGTCTCTATTTCTTCCGTAGTTGTTACTTTCCGTTGTTATATTCCCAGAGTATTTTCCCTGCAACGGAATTTGGTTTCGGAAATAGAATCTCGCCGATTCTCCTTAAACCGAATGTTAGTTTCCCTTTAAGATTGTGAATTGCATAACCTGCGTCAAGTGTTCAATGGTTAATTTTTCCGTGTAAATTGGTATCTAAGCGTGGACGCGTACGTATGAAAAGCTCCACCCGTTGAATCATAGTGTAAATACAGCCTCATCCGCCACATGCCTTCTTCAGCAAGTTCCAAGCTATAATATCTTACCAAAAAACAAGATACGGCTGCTTATTCTCATATTGAGAAAACAAAAATGCCATTAGCCGTGAGGATTTTTAAACGCGCGAGTTTATCAATCAATTTTGGAAGGGTCCGCGTTGAATTCGACGCGATACTGGCAGTGACCTTGTGGAATGACGCAGTCAATACGAATAAGAAAGAAAACGTAGAGAAAGAGGGCTAAGAAACTCAAGCCAACCAAGTTAATGAAAAAAAAACCGTAGGGAATGAATAGAAGTGACGATAAGGAATAAGTTGTATGAGTAATGATCCATCTGATATGTATGACCGGCAGGACTTCGAGTTGATCGCCGGAATTTGGTTTATGCTGTTCATAGTGACTGCCAGGCTGCTAAAATTTATTTGCAACACTCATTGAGCATTTTCTGGAGACTGCATGTGGTAACTACAAGTCATTGAATCTTACGTCCTTGGTAATTCCATTTTTACCCAACAAACCATGCTGTAAAACTCAGAAAATGAACTTACAATATCGATCACAAGATCTTCAGAGCCAGAAGCAATCATTTGTCCATCGTGGCTAAAGCTTAATGTTCGTACTGGCCAGCTAAAGAAAATACAATATCTTCGGCTGTAATTTTCACACAACTTACAAGGTAGCAAAACTACAATCTACATGCCTGAGTAGACTTACTCTAATCTTGAAAAGGTTCTCACACAAACAAGTTCATCTAAGTCCCAGAGGCTAATGAGAGCATCTGCACTGCCAGTTGCAAAATACCTGAAGCAACAAACCAATGAATGCAGTAGATATTTTACAATGATAAAATAAGTTTCAAGTTTAACCCAGCCCATCCTATCTTATATCCCCATTCCACTTTGTTTATTCATGTTTTCTGCCCTTCTGCTCAATCCTTGGGCTGGATATTCCCACATGTACTAACCAACATTTGCTTCGAATATGTGGCAAGTCAAGTCATTGGCATTATGTGAGAAGAAGCATGCCAGTGATAATAATTGCCAGTGTGGCTCTGATTCTACCGTAATACTGAACCTAAATTCTATTGACCATCACTCTTAACACAACCTAACAGTACTCTAGCCAGGCTTAAAAACTGTGAGGGTAGAAAACAATGTCACATATACAGTATATTATACAATAAGCTATATTATAAGTAGAGTTATCAACCAAAAATTTATTTCATTTTTACTACAGTAGGGTTTACAAAGTTCTTGATTTGACAAAGTAAAAGTAAATATATACCATCTATTATTTGTTAGTGCTCTTTAAATACCTTATTACATGAAAATTTAGCGACACGTTAATTTCGCGATTTTACGGTGCGCGTTTTTTGTATCTTGAATCACTTTAATTTCGTGTTCTTGAGCGAGACGCGTATTTATTCAACGTATTTATGTATTTCAACTAGAACGACTTCATCTACAATAACGTCAA
>JBAHVQ010192341.1:0-14458 GCA_036872915.1 Nanipora kamurai | reverse complement strand
TTCGCTTATATGGTCGCTGATTTCAACGGCCGAAAGAGCAAACATTTTCTCAAAAAGCTCCTCTCTCTTCCAACCTCCAGGCACAGTATCGATGTCAGGCGACGGTAGCATTACGACATCCTTTAGACATCCTGCTTTGACACTAACTGTGTTTAAATTTTCGCTGCGTTTTCGCTTCTGACCTTGTAATTGCTTCTTTCCACGCTTCGTAGGCTTATAGTTTCGCGAGGGGTTAAAGCTGGTTGATCGGCAAAGACGATCTGGATGATCTGCATCTTCGGGTGTACTTGCAGAAGAAGAATTTGACTGATTGACATGGTTTCCTCTCAGCGCGCCAACACTTGGAAATAGGCGGTTGACTTCACTTTCCACAGACTCATTTTCCCGATTTTGTCTTTGATTCGGCACCGTAAGTTGATTATTTGCCGACCTGATATTTTCAACGGCAGCTATTAATCGGTTGAATAACTCTTCTGCTATGCTTGAATGAATAGAAGAAAAATGGAATTGTTTCCCGCCAATTTCACGGCACTGCACCAGCAACCTAATTCTTCAGCGGCATTATCTGAGCCCGCGATCAGTTTATATTTCCAAATTGGTTTATATTTTCAATTTGATTTATATTTCCAAATTGGTTTATATTTTTAAACAGGTTTATGTTTCAAAATTGGTTTAAATTTCAAAATTGGTTTATAAATGGACAAATGAATTCATATTTTCTATTTGACTGTTACATAACTTCGAGATAAGTTTCATTATTGTAAAATATGTATTTTTGTCCACTATGGCGCGTCATAGCTATCCGCTTTATTGCATACAACCTAACTTTGCTCACATCCGTGCATGTTCTTAAGGTAGCGGAAACGTTAAAGAAGCCTTGAATCTAATCAGGCCTGGACAACATTGAAATGTAGCCTCCGTGGGTTTTTTTACTTATTTGTCTTTGGGCTCTTATCTTTTGATTTCTTTTTTTAGTTCTGATATCAAAAAATATAACGAATGACTCATATTTGTTAGACTTGTTACGAAGTTACGAATTAGGACCCTAACCACACATGGAATCATACGAATTTGAACTGTTAGCCTTACCCCAACAACACAAACCTGACCCTAACCACACATGGAATAATATATCTTTAAGCTGTTTGCCTTACTCCAACACAAACCTGACTCTAAGCACGCATGGAATAATCAGAATTTAAACTATTAGCCTTACCCCAACACAAACCTGATCCTAACCACACATGGAATCAAAAGAATTTAAACAGTTAACCTTACACATGGAATACCAAGAATTTAAACTGTTAGCCTTACCCCAACACAAACCTGACCCTAACCACACATGGAATAATAAGAATTTAAACTATTTGCCTCACCCCAACACAACTCTGAACCTAATCACTGATGAAACAGGCAGTCTAAACATTATTGATAGTGTCTCTTTCGTCAATGGTTAGGGTCAGAGTTGTTCCATGTGTGGTTAGGGTTAGGTTTGTGTTGGTGTAAGGTAAACAGTTTAAATTCTAAGTATTCCATATGTGGTTAGGGTCAGGTTTGGGTTGGGGTAAAGCTAACAGTTTAAACTCTTAGTATTCCATGTGTGGTTAGGGTCAGGGTTGTGTTGGGATAAGGCTAACAGTTTAAATTCTTATGATTTCCTGTGTGGTTGGGGTCAGGTTTGTGTTGGGGTAAGGCTAACAGTTTAAACTCTTAGTATTCCATGTGTGGTTAGGGTCAGGGTTGTGTTGGGGTAAGGCAAACAGTTTAAATTCTTATTATTCCATGTGTGATCAGGGTTGTATTGGGGTAAGGGATACAGTTTAAGCTCTTAATAATTACACCAGTGAAAGTATAATATCTTTTTAAACTGTTTACCTTACCACAACAACACAAACCTGACCCTAACCACACGTGGAATAATATATCTTTACGCTGTTTGCCTTACACCAACACAACCCTGACCCTAAGCACGCAATGAATAGTCAGACTTTAAACTGTTTGCCTTACCCCAAAACAACCCTAACCCTAACCACACATGGTATCCTAAGAATTTAAACTGTTTGCCTTACCCCAACACAACCCTGACCCTAGCCACTCATGGAATACTAAGAGTTTAAACTGTTAGCCTTACCCCAATACAAACCTGACCCTAACCACACACGGAATCATAAGAATTTAAACTGTTTGCCTTACCCTAGCACAACCCTGACTCTAACCACACATGGAATCATAACAATTTAAACTGTTTGCCTTACCCCAACATAACCCTGACCCTAACCACACATGGAATCCTAAGAATTTAAACTGTTAGCCTTACCCCAACACAACCCTGACCCTAACCACACCTGGAATAATAAGAATTTAAACTGTTTGCCTTACCCCAACACAAACCTTACCCTAACCACACCTGGAATAATAAGAATTTAAACTGTTTGCCTTACCCCAACACAAACCTTACCCTAACCAAGCATGGAATACTAAGAGCTTGAACTGTTAGCCTTATGCCAACACAACTCTGACCTTAACCAGTGATGGAAGAGACACTATTAATAACGTTTAGACTGTCTGTTCAATCAGTGTTTGCACTGTGGTTTATGGGGTAATGACTTTAACTCGGGTGACAAGGTTACGGCTGACAGACACGAGAAATTTATAGGATAAAGTAGAAATACGATGGAAATTTATCGATGTTGTATTTATCAGTCACGGGACATACGATGATAATATGATTAAGTTTGAGAACGATACTGAATTACTTGTTTACTTTTTGTTTGAACGGTTCACTTGCTTTTGTCTTTCCAATGAAGTGTTCTTGAATTGGGAATACTTAGTTCCTAATACAGGAACTAAAGAAGAGGAACAAATGGAAAGGAATGACATAATGAGTTCCCATTGAAAGAGCATGCTAAGTGTTCCGAAACGAGGAACTCCAAGATCCTATTTGAGGAACAACGAAAGAGGAACAATTAAACCGTTCCCATTGTAGGTCCTTTCTTGAGTGTTCCGAAATTCGGAACACTTAGGCCCTAAAGAGGGAACGAAATGTTCTCAATTGGTGAAGGGAAGGAGAAGTTCCTCACTCAGGCGTTCTTTTTCCCTAGAGGAACATCAATCGTTGGTCCCTTCTAACAATCGGAACAAAGACGTCCTTTGTATGCTTTCCGAATTCCAAAACAAATACGTGCAATCGAAAACCGAAAAATGCTTTTCTCTCGCGTTCTAACTTGCTCGAGCGAACGACATTTTTTACACCCAAAATAGAGACCTGACCTATTCCCGCGTCTCCCATATCGAAAGTTAAGCGCAAAACCAAGGTATTACCTTGCTTTATAGTTTAAAGTGATGGAAAGAACGGAAACAAATTTAGGGAAATGTTAATCATTTTCGTCTTCACTTTCCGTACATTGCATTTCATAGATAGCTTTTCGAATTTCGTTATGATTTTCTGTAGGTTCGTCATTTAAATTAGACATGATCCAAATTTAAAATATAAATGTTCGTTTAAATTGCTGTTAATTGATTGACAATAATCACCAATAAAGATTATTTCTTGAAAATTACGATTGTGAATATATTTGATCTCAACATTGACGTCATTTTTTTGTATTTGACCCCATTTAATAAGCAAATTTCGCATAAGGCTGTTCGTTTAAAGCTGCATTCACCGAATTACAATATTCCCCAATAACGATAATTTTTCCTTGCACTTGTGCTTAACCATATTTGATCTCAGTATCAACACAACCTTTTGTATTTAAATCCAAAGCTGCTAAACAACTATCTTGATTGGATGTTAAATCCCAACCCAAAATTGCAAAATCCTCTTCATAATGACGATAATCAAAAGCAAATTTTCCCTCTTCTTTATTAGCAAGTTTACATAATTGTAAATATGCTTCCCTCGATGATTCAATACGTTTCCCTATAGTTTTACTATTTCCTTTTAATTCTGCTGATTGAATACCCTTCCATCGAAATTTAAAATGACATGAGGTACGAGTTCCATTGCAATTATTTTGGCGTGAATGCATCAAAAACACACGTACAGGCCTCAAACCATTAAAAATGTCTGCTTTATGTCATGTCGTAGTTTGTCGATTGTAATCAAAATTTCTTGTACGATATTCGGTCGTATATAATCGAATGGGTAACCTGTAATCAACTAATAATTAATTCAAACCACGAGCAAGTTTGTTGTTTGGTTGAAAAATTTTATAGGCTATTTTCAAATCATCCATATACCCCAACAAATTTTTTGCCGTATTATCATTGTCGGCAAGGCCCCCAGCATTTCTACCTGCTTTAAATAATTTGTTATTTTCAAAGCGTGTCAATTCTGTGTTTAGTTCATAAGAAGTAGGTAAATAAATTCCAGAATCATACATCGAACCATATAACTTATCCATAACAACAACTTCGGCTGATTCCATTAAAGGAGCGATTCATCGTCAACCTAAATGATTTTGAGCATTAGCAGCAGCAGTATTTTGAGCAACAGCTGTTTCAAAATAATTAGGTGTATTAAACCCTCCTACATTGACTTCTAAATTAGGCAATATAGTGTCAGGGTCATATCTAGTTATCATTTCCATGTAAGTGCACATAACCTGATTAATATTGACACTTGTCATTAGATGATCATTCAAAGTTGCAATAAACGATTCATGTGCTTTCAATGGTGAAAAATCCATAACCCATGCAGTAGCATCATCAAGGTCAGTATTAGCATTAATCTTAATTTTCATTTTACATGAAATACGTGTATCTTTTAAAGAAATTATACCTTCGGGTGATGAATGTTTCACAAATGTATATCAAGAGGAAGTGGTACTGACAGGAGTAGCCCAAATTTCGTGGCATCTGGAATCTGTGAAAATATTATTGAATGGATTTTCTTCGAACATGGCTAAAGTATTATGAAATATTTGGTTTTGTTTTTCAACTGTTTCTTCTGTTTTTGGATCATGCTTTTTTGCAATATTCATCTTAAAAATCTTTGTAGACTGGAATAAATTTTTAGATTTTTACTGAAAGGATTTTTTTTAATCCTTTGGTATACAAATGATCAGGTAAACCAACACCCCGAGAAGATATAGCTTTTTGTGTAGAACAAGGTTTTTCTACAATAAAATAATTTCCTTTATAGTGGTGACCATTCATTTGACCCCTTAATAAATTCATGTAGTCTTCTGTTGTTAAACACATTTTTTTGAAGAAAAAAATCTTCACTAAGATCATGTAACATCATCTTGAAAAGGTTTCACCAATAAATAATAAATGTCAAACTGTACTGTTGATTTTAAGGTATGCAAATTATTGAATAAAACATATCGTTTTTTAAATTTTTCAGCTGTTGAACTCATCCTAAAAAGTTTCATTGGAGAGTTTAAAAGATAACGTAATGTTTTCCTCAAGAGGTTCAACCAATAAATAATTAATGTCAAATTGTACTGTGGATTTTATAACATCGAAATTATTGAGAAAAAATTTAGGTAGTACCGTGATATTATTTTCTACTTGTACCATGGTAAATAGTCTTTTTCGCAACCAGGTGAAGTATTGGTCATAATCAAAGTGCTACTATGGTACATGCAATTAGCCCAAAAACTTTTCCAGCGGCATACAAACATCTTAAAAAACATGAAAACGCTAGCGGTACTATAAATACGGGTGCGACTCCAGACGATTCTAACCCCTGATGAAGACATAGCAACGTGAGTGTCGAAACGTTGGGTAAATACACAGTATTGACTAATCTCATAGTCAATACTTCCAGTCAAAAGATTCTACTGGCTGTTCGAAAACATTTCTTATTTTCCTTTTTCTCTTCTCGGTTTGCTTTTTTTGCTATTTTCTTATTACTACTTTATATTTCTGGGGAGAGATCCAGTGACCTCTTATATAAGAGGAGATACCCGGTGACCCCACTTAGTATTCATTTTCAGGGAAATACCCAGTTACCCCGTATCCTTCTTGGGGAGATATCCGGTGACCCTATTCCAGTGTTATTGTTTTTAGTTTTTAACTAGAAAAGTATTGGGGCTAATTGCATGTACGTTTTGCTGGCCACCAAACCAGAGTAGCACTTTGAATATGACTAATAATTGTACCATACCGATCTACAAGATGACATAGACAAAATGATCTGAAAGCGATGAACTGTTTTCCTTCACCAGCTGGTATATTATTATTTTTCACATTCGTTAATATATTGTCATCAATTGTTTTAATGTCATCAAGATTCTAAAAAGGGATTTTAATTTTTGAACTTTGATTCGTTTCATATTAAATTTTAATTCGTTATCAGGTGTTGTACCCGAAACACCAACACCTATAACATTATTCATGTTCATTTCCACATCCATCCAACATTCTCCTTGTCGTACATTGATAATTGTAAAAGGATAATTAACAGCCAAAACATGTAATTTTGTCCTTTTTGAAAAAACATCCATTGGTGTTGGCAAAGGCATTTTGAAATCATTAATTTTATTTTCATAAATTTTATTTTTGATATTACTGGGAATAATCAACCTCATATTTTTTGAAGTTCTTCTTTGTAAAATATCCCTGATATTTTTTCACCTTGTTGATCGATTAGTTCATAAGTAATGGGTCGTGTAGGATAAACTTTATCAATAATAAAAACTTCGTCAACCCATTGTCGTAAACTACTTTTTTCAAAAATATTATTTTTGACTCTTGCAATTCTTACCCTTGTTCCTTTTGCGAAAACCACTTTTGTAAGTTCAGGTACGTTAAAATGTTCTTTGTACACTTTAATTTTATCAATTTCTTTTTTTTTCTATATAAACTTCATAGGGTGATCTTCCATATAATGCTTTATGTGGTGATTTATTATACTTTTCAATAACAAGATCAAAATACCGATAACAGTCAAATTGATCCAACATAGTTAACAGTCTTCTTACGGATTGTTTAAGTGTTTGTATAACTCTCTCCACATGAGCTGCTTTAATTTCTCTGTTAAAAGTATGAAAAAAATTAAATTTATAATCTTGACTTAATTTTCGTTTTATACTTGAAAACACTGATCCTTCATCTGCTTGAATTTTTTTTGGATATCTACCATCATTTGAATTCAATATATCCTCAAATTTTTTAGCCACATTTTTAGCAGATTTATTTTTCATTAATCGAACCCATACATAACAAGAATAAACATCAATAACAACCAACCAATATCTTAATTGTTTATTAAATCATGACAAATCTTTCATATCAGCTACATCTATCTCCCATTGATCATCCACTCAACTACCATGAATACATAATCGTTTATATTTTTTTCTTCTAATAATATGTAAAGTATATTTTCCATAAAGTTCATCAGGTAAAGTTTAGTTCTTCAACAATCTTGCTGCTTTCAAAATCAGCTCGCGATCCAAGGAATTATCATTTCTTCTTTTTCTTTTCATCATAAAGGTGAAAAAAAATTAACGATTGTTTATTATTTCATAAACTTGTTCACACATGGTTGTCAATTCTACTTCACCTTCATTTTTAAGATATTCAATTACAGTACCATCTTTATCACAGTGACGTAATACACAATCCTTTACACTGATACATATTCCTTGTTCTCAATAACGATGTAAATATTCTATCAATGTAGTTAATTCATCAAAATCTACCTCATTCAAGGGATTTATCTTCCTTTTCTTCGGTGGTGTAATCACCATTTCAGCCTCTTCCTGCTCCTCCGACTCCTCTACCATCACATCCATTTTATTTTCTTGCTCTGTCACATCAAGGGTAAACTGCAATAATTTGTTACCTATTGCTGCCAGTGGATCATCTTTCTTCAAATAAAATCCACCGTTTTCATCAACCCATTCATATGGTGGCGGTTCCAACATATTTACTTCCTCTTCATCATCACTTTCATCATCATCTTTCACAACGATACTTTTATTCAACAATTTACCTACCTTCTTCTGAAAATATACTTTATAAGCACCTGCATATTCAGTACCACAAACAACTAATCAACGATTATCTTCCTCGCTAACTATTTGTACAAAGGAAACGATTTCATTACTCTGACATCCTTTTAGTCTTTTCAAACATTCCCCCAAATTTTCACAATCTAAGATACTCAATTTCAAGGTCAACTTGGCAAAGTACTGATCTAAATGAGTAGATGTGGCCTTACCCATTATCAAATGTACTATTTTAGAATACGGTTGTAATCCCGCCAATTTGGCAAACAGACTCTTCATATGATTCTCCGTCGACATCGTGTGGGATATGATAATGTTGGATTCACAATCCCGCATTTATAACATACATGGAAAAAATTTGACTCTTTGTCATCAAATGATATTAAGCGATTGGCACCTGTCAACACGTAACTAATTGTATTAAAACTATAATCTTTTTTCTGGCATGTAGACAGTGTTGGAATGTAAATGAACGATAATCTTCTTAATTAAACTGATGCAAACTGTGGAATTTTCATCCCACTTCACATTCCTTAGATTACCATGAATAATACGAGTAAACAAAATATATTGCAGTCATTTTGACGCTCCAACTATTTTTACATGCAAACAATCTTTGTATTTTTTAAAAATGAGTATAATAACACAAACTTGTTTTTTGGGAATCTTAAATTTCCTCAACTCTATATATTCAAAGACAAATTTATCATAACCCTCTACTCTATCTTTTATTCTAGTTACATTCAGGCAAATTCTTTGAGTATGAAGATATTATTTCGTTTTTTCTTTAAAAACCAATTCCAATTGTAGACATAGAAAACAAATGAAATTCTTGATGCAAAGCTAATTTACAAATCTCTTTAAAATATTCATAAGATGATAGATCTTTATTTTTCACATTTTTCATCCAATCTTTATAATCTGCAAATCATCATCAGAAAAATAGTAATTATAATAGGATCTATTTTAATTTCTAACACAGGTAATTGTGTGAGATCCAATTCTTCGTTTTTGAATAAGGTATATACTGTTCTCATTCTCTGAAACGATTTTAGTGTATCTTCTGTCAAATAAAATCTATTATCGGTTGCTGGTCTGTTCATAAACCACATCAAAATCAAATCACTTAATTACGGTACTATTTCATGTTCCCTATTCAAACAAAAAGAATACAATGAATCATCCACATTTTTAAATGGTATGACTATTGCAACAGGAACATTTCGTTTACCAAAAGCTTTCACATGAAGAATTTCTATATGAGAATAATAGAAACCCTCCAAACAACTACTAGTAGAACAATACCTTTGACATCGTTGCTACACTAAATCAAACTGTACACAATGTATGTAAAACTGATACTTTGCATAAAAAAACGCTGTCCTACTGACAAACTTGAATCATTCTGATTAAACCCTTCTAACCTTCGAGTATATTGTCCATACCAACGTCTTATCCATGCGAGAATATCGCTTAATTCATAATAACTGGAAAAAAGTCTTTTTCATGTTGCAACTACATGTTCACATTCCATTTGAATTCAAATTCAATAGGATGTTGAATATACAATGTAAGTGTTTCATCATCTCTAATCACGCGTATGTGTTTGTCAAACTGACAAAAATCTATTGGTGAAACATTATAACTGATCCTTAGTGATTCAATATCCAAAACACAACAAGACTCATCACACCAAGCTTGAAATATAGGTATTCCACATTCACATTAGGAATCTATGGATAATTTATGATCATCTCTACATAAAAATTTATAAACAAACCCGAAACACCATTTTAGAGAGAAATAAAACAAAACTCTCGACATATTCATAACAAGTAGTACAATTCAACATTTGTTGTAAAGCAATAGCAATAAAATCAATGTCTACAACGTTTTCAATACACGTCATTCTATCTTTTGCTATTTTTAACAATGCTGGATAAGCATTACTCCACACCCTTGGTATCAATCTCTTGGAATAATTCAGTTTGGAACTGTAAAAATTTTGGTTTTAGCATAAATAGTTGTATGAAAGTGAAATTTAACACATTTTCGTTGACAACCTTTATGAAAACTAGATACTAAGGGTTTCATGCCACTCATCAATTTCATATGAATTTTTGGTAATTCAAAAGTAGTTTCATAATGTACATTGTAACAATAATTTCGCGAATCAAACAAATTGCTTGTTCGACAACCAAATTGTTCAGCAGCAAGAAAGAATTGATTATCCATATTAAAAATATATGCCCTCCATTCAGGAGGGATTAAATAAACTAACCCATCAAAATACACACAACAAAACTGTTATTCTTTACACAATTCAATATTTGGTTGAGAAGATCACGCACATGTACCAAATTTAGTCGGTTGAACAACTTGGAAATCTTTCCAAACTGGTTTTTCTACTCGTAAAACTTTACATGCAGAATACAATACCCATAAATCAACATCATAGGGATAACATGATAATAATTGTTATAAAGCAGCGATTTTTCCAACCTCATTCTCAGCTATGTCCATATCTCCTTAATATTTCTGCAACATGTTTGCTTTTACCTAACTTCTTACAGACAAATGCACAAAACAGAAATATCTCGTATCTGGAACAATGTTGTTTGAGGGTATGATATCGACATGACCTTGATTCCACTTGAAACTCTGTCAACAAATCCTCATACTTTGGACATTGAAATTCTTCCAAATTCCAACAGTCTACTTTTAATTCCATACATAACTTTTTTTCAAAACAACCACTTTTGTACCCTACAAGGATATTTTCATAACCGTATTTGGTAAAAATATTTTTCAATTTATTTTTAACAGCTGTTTGAGATAAAAGACCTTTCCTTTTACGGGGTCTGTAAGGTAGACAATGACAATGATAAAATTGATATCATGCAGAGATTTGATCTTTTGATGGTAGGGCAGTAAAACCTTCCTTACCCCCATAACATTGATATGTCACTATCTGTAAACTTTGAACATCCATGATGGAAATTTCTCGATAAAGATATCTATTTTTATCAAATTAGTAACATTCACAATCCATAATATGCATTAAAAGATACATCATTGTTTATTCTACCTTTTCTTAATTCGCTTACGATTACACTGTAGTATGTTCGACAACAAACGCTTTTCTAACAAAGAATAATCACGATATTTACATTTTACTGTTTTTAAATTTTCTAACAATTTGATGATATGTTCATAAGCTTCACGTTTATCCAATAAAATTCGTTTTATTTCACTATATTTACTGCTTACAGAAACAATATCTTCCTGACTACTTGTAAACAATGTTTCGGATGCAATAATTTTTGAATCATTATTTCTATTTTGTTGGAATATTAATCTCCTTTGTACATCCTTGTATTTAAACTGTGTTCTTGCATCATCATCGTCATCGTCATCATCATTATCATCATCATTAATATCATTTTCATCCTCACCACCCTTTTTCCTCTCCTTCACATTCCTCATGGGTTTCAACCATACAGTTATTAATATCTTTCTTATATTTTCCCAAACCAGATTGCTGTAATGAAATTTTCGGCATTGGTGTACATATTGGTTGAATCTTCATCATTTCTTCCAACCAATTTAAAAAATCATCTTTATCATATTTTATCGTTTTTATAAATGCGTTCCAACCTAAACTGATTAGTGGTCAAAACACACAATTCTTGTAATCTACATACAAAAAAAGGTTTAAATTTATCATAACCAAGTTGTGATTCCCACTCCATATCAACATTTGTACGTTTGTCCTCAAATAATGTAATTTTTTTCCAATTCCAATTCCAATTGGTTCCAGAATTTTTCCAAAATTTTTACTATTTCCAAAATTAGTTCCAGTTCCAATTCCTGACTGTCTGCCCAAAATCCATTCGGTTGTTGACATTTCTGTGATAAATAATTACAATAAGCTACTTCAGGTCTCCAGCAAGAATCATACCATATGTCACCACATTCTAGAAGTCGAAATTTATAACTCGGTGGGTGGGTAAAACAACATTCCAACATTATCTTGTCTTTGATGTCTTTTACAGACATGTATGGAATTTCCTGGGTTTTTTTTCCATTTCTTCGTCAAAAAATTTCAATCAATTCATCCAAAATCTTACACACAACCAACCAAAATATCAGCCCTGTAAAACGTGTAGGATAAAACAGTGACCAGCCGCTTATCCTGCTCTTAAAAAGAATTATAATACCAATAAACATTAATTAACCAAGGTCTCCATGTTGACACATGATACTTGGGTTTGAAACTCCAATCACATCTGCTCATTTGTTGTAAAATTTCATATCTTCTTTCTCTGTAACAATATTGACAAACTGAACAAATGAAAGAATGTCTCCAACATACAATTTTTTAAAAATCTTTTCATGACTGCATCCCCAAAGATCACACATATTTTTTCTTGACATTAATCAATACCACGTGATAGGATGACCCTATATAAATAGGCCAAGTCAACAAGGTCAGCACCTGTTGTATTCTGCTTGCTGATCAAACATGTGGTCTTATAGAATAAAAAGTAAGTACAAAAAAAATAACACTCATATTAATTTCTTCCATATAAATAATATAATAACCTCTTTCTTCACATCTACAGGGTTTCTACATCGTTCGCTGCAGAAACAAGGTAAGTGAATATTGAATAAAGAACTTTGTTCTTTACTTTCGTATAATGATCAAATACAATTACGGAAGGTTAGAGCAAAGCTTTATGTTCTCTTTGACTTTCATAAATTTATACTTGATTAGAAAAGTAAGTAAATATCTTTTTTTTTATATATGCGTATATCAAAGTAAAATGGAATCGTTAGAAACTCTCTCCTATGACAAGGGTGCCAAGACCTATGCCTCGTGTCTATTCTTCAACCAAAAAAACCAGTTCGTTTGCACAAACTTAAATGGAATCTTATCATTCTTATGTTTTGTAAAAAAAGGATTAATCATTTGGTAGCAACACTGAATTACGCATAAACATCTTAACTCAATTTTTTTTAGAAAGGGAGGAATACTATTTGATTTGGAAAGTTATATTCCACTAATTAATTTTTTTGATAAAAATTCAGAAGGAATAGAATATAGATGGACACACCCTTTTGAAACAAAACCTTTGTTCAACAAAAAATTTCACATGATTTGTATTGAAGAATATCAATGTAGCACATACGCTCTTCCCCAATGTACAGAAGAACATTTAATACCAAAAGTTGTTCCAAAAGTAGAATATATCACTAAGTTTAAATCGTTTATATTACCCTTTGATGAAACAAAAATTTTTTACATTGCTCAAAGTACGTCACTTAAACATTTTCCAGATCTTTTAAGCATGTTTCAAGAGTTCATCTCAAAAGAAAGTTATGAAAAACAGTAAAAGTCAAAGTCATAAATGGTCTTATTTATAAAATAAAACCATCTTCCATTTTCTAATGAACTGTGAAAACTGATATCTGGTATCTTTACAAGATCTTTACTATCTATACTCGGGAAGCTTAATCGTACATAGTATAGACAACAATGAAAATCAACACAAAGTCATATTAACTACCTATAATCACGATCTTAAAAAACTCATTTAGGTACTAACATTTCCATCTAGAGATGTACCACAAGACTAGATTGGTAAAAATGTAAAAATAAATATAAACGAACTATGTTTTGAATTAAACACCATTGAAACTTATTCAACATGAGTAATTATACTTTTAATACATCACGAAAAATAGAATACCATCTGCAATCAAAAAACAATGTGGAGGAAAAATAAGACAAACAAAAAATAAAGGAAGAAACGCACATCCATAACAAAATATAAGTGGTTCACCAAAAATAAGTGGTGAAAAATATTTTATCATTTGGCTGAAACAAAAAGGAAAAAAATGAAATCTCTCTTCAAAAATGGTTCTATAGCTAACTATTAAAAAAAGGTAAATTATTTTGTTTAACTCTTCTTTAACAGTCCTGCTAAAAAATAAAAAAGAAAATATTGGGAAAAAATAGATTGATAGGGTTAACTGTTAGAGTAAATCAATATTTATTTTTTAATATTGGTTTGCTTTAGCAGCTCACCAAGAATCTATAAACAACAAGCGTCTGTGAAGAAAAAACATCAACTTACGGGTGAAAAAATCTCTTACAGATGGTATCAACAAGAAAAAGAAAATACGCCAAATTAACTCTCCAACACCAACTTGAAAAAAACGCTCGTGAACATCGAAAACCTTAATAAAGCTTTTTATAACTTGGAACAACTTTTACCAGAATTTATAAAACCACAAAGAAAAACGAAAAACACGTATTAGTAAAACGAAAATAGTACAGTTAACCCTACAATATATTAATCAACTTGAATACTTATTAAAAACAACTTATTAAAAATGTGTTCAATTTATGAATTCTTAAAAATACAATAAAAAATATTCAAAAAATATTTGTGTATTTTTTTATAAAAATTATTGTATACTCTTTAATG
>JBAHVQ010192320.1:0-14460 GCA_036872915.1 Nanipora kamurai | reverse complement strand
CGTCGCGCTTCTCATGAGCAAAATACAGCGAATTAAGTTCGGCACATGAGAAGCGCGCCGTTTGAAACGGGCCTTAGATTGCTATCCGTTACAAACTATAAAAACCGACAGTTTATTGATTGAGTGAGTGAGTGAAGACTGGTACTGACTTTGCCACACAAAATCAAGTATCCATAGCGACTCACACGGTGTGCACATCTGAACAGTGGCATAACGAGGTAAACTGACGCTCGGAACGGGAACGAAAAATATTTCCCGCCCAACAAAAAAGGAGAATAGGAATACAAGAAGACTCAAGACAGAGAAGATTCCATCGAAAAATGGAATATTCTGTCTCCATTATGTTCATTAATTACTATTCGCGACCAGTTTTCATACACAAACTCTGTGCATTTAATGCAAACTTTGCTGTTCAACAGCGATCAATTTTCCAACCAAATAGCGGGCAATTTAGTTCTACCTTCGTCTATGAGCTAAATCATGCATTTATATAGTAGTTATTACACCCCAGTAACATTCTTTTACGCATCTGCAATCATAGTTAATAGACGGACATGGTTTGGAAACTCGATTCACAACTTAAAAGGTCATTGTTGTATGTTTTTGTTTAAATGCGTGGTCCTTCGTCTTCACGCGATCCATTGTATTTTTATATAATGAAGTAATCATGCAATAGCAATGCTTTGGTTTGATTGCTCAACCATACTGCTAAAACAATAAGACTAAATGTTGGTATTGGATGGTTGCTTCATTATTCAGAAAATACAAGTCACGTGATGGTGAAGGACGACACATTCGCATAAACCTTGATGACATAGACAATGGATTTTACTCAGTTTCCGAACAATGTTTATCTATTAACTATGCTGCAACAAATTAAGCCTGATATGTCTTCTTAAATAGTTGCTGGTCAACGTTTTCAGGACACTGATGCCCGAAAATATCGTCCCCTAAATAAGTGCCGCCTGGGGGTCTGCACCTCTTGTCACCCCTCTAGGTTCGCCACTGCATCTAAAAATCGCCACTCAACAACAGCGAAACTGTTCGAAAAATCTAATTTGTTGGTTTTCGTCTTTCATTTTCATCAAGGAATTTGAAGAGATGTCTGCTTATCATTGGCTCTGTGTGTTGGTGGTTTATGGCGCCTTTCGTTGCAATGGACAGAGGTATATCTGTGACGATGATGAAAACAATAAACCTGAATGCGAATGCAAGGAAAGTGTCTGTTATTTCAAGTTGGTCATCGAGCATTTGCAGGTAATGGTCATTTAGCTTTTCTGAGAACTCGTTACTCAGAAAAACGATTTCTGAGCGCTAGACGTGAATCGAATCGATGAACGGTTACACAATCTAACCATTCAGCTACCAAGATTCAGATGGTAAATTGAATTGCTGCCTCGTCATTTGAGCTGCCTAAAATTCAGAGCTCTTTATGTAATCGTTAATCAGAGGGGGGAAATTATTGCAGTTGTTCCCCAGAGAAAATGTTTGACTGTCATTCAGGCCCAAAGTTGATATGAAAGTAGAAACTATATTAGTTCCTGAAAAAAACATGCAGTTTACAAGAAAAATGAGGAGCATTTTAACACAGCTGAAGCAGCAAAACACAAGGACACGTTGACAAGGACGTGCTGCAATTTCTCGCATAAATACGTTTTCCAGCTCTAGAAAAATGCAAGAAATGTACCAGTTCGTTCATACAATCTGAAACAGGGTGTTGATAAGGCAAAAGTGCAAGTAAGTTTTGCGAACAGCCATGGGCCGTGGGAGCCGAGAATTTACCTTTGCATTTCGCAAAATTTTGTGTTTATTTGACTTCAGAAATTTCAGTTTGATGGTTTTAAAGACTTTTCATTCATCTTGCTGTCTCACTGTGAACTCGATGGTTGGAGTGTCTGGCTAGCATTCAGCAAACGTTATGTCACCAAGTTCAGCAAAAGGTTTCGAACCATTCTATGGGAAAGCCAATGACGCCCTTCTTCTTACCACTAAATTTTTCATGCAAAGTAGGGAGAATGAATAATTTTTGTTCAAAGAGTAACCTTACCGTCGTCCTAGCTCTGCATGCAACGTCATTCTCATGCATACGTTCAAGACCAGGTTAACGCATGGAACGACTAGTACTGTAAATTTAGTTTGACGTAAAAACCATAGCCAGCCGACAGTTTAACGAAATATAAAACAAAAAATAAACCGAAAATAAACGTCTTGATAAACGAAAATAAACGAAAATAAAACACAAGATATGGATGAGAAAAAGAAAGAAAGTTGAAATGGTTATATTTCGACCTTATTTCAAAGTCATTCAAGAATGATTTTGAATGACTAAGGTCTGGTCATGACTTTGAAATAAGGTCGAAATATAACCACTTCAACTTTTTGTCTTGGTTTTTACAAGATGTTTATTTTTGGTTTATGTTTTGTTTTATGTTTAGTTTGACGTCAAACCATTGAATAAAATACCTTTAGAAAATCTCAAAATTGTTAGGAGCCAAAAAAACAAATACTAAGTATTAAGAGCAATGTAAGTAATGCGTGGTTCCTGTTAAATTCTAACATTTTGGTTGACAAAGCAAATTGACAAATTTTTGAGACAAACCTGGCTAGTCTGACGTATACGTTTCGTCGCTGCCAAGAGACCCATCAGAGACCTTTGTGATATGTTCAACTGGTTGAACATCACGTCCAAAGTCCAGATCAGTTTGAACGTCTCCGAAGAGCCGCTTGGCAGCAACGAAAACGTGTACGTCAGACTAGGCAACATTTTTGTTGCATATTTATTGCTGGCATGGATGTGGCGTGCTTCCTATATAAAATCAACCTATTCATAAAACTTGTAATAAATCCACTTAGACAAGGCTTAGCACAGACAGTGCAATTTTGGCCGTGTGGTTATAGTCGAAAAAATTTCTTTGAGTCATTATCACTACTAGACTAGAAGTTTATTTATATTATTCTTACCACGTTTTGACGTGGTAAGACTGATCGAAAGTTTACGGGGAAATTTCGGAGCATTGAAAAACACGAAAACCTTTATCTGACGTGATCCATGATCTATGCAAGTGAAGCATCATTGGCTCATGATAAATGGCAAGTGAGTTGTGATTAGTTTAATGTTTTAGTGACGTAATCTATAAGTCTGTTCTTTAATAGATCATGGCTAACGACCAATGAAAATGCACGAAGTATGAAATTTATGCTATAAAGTTAAACCCTCTCTCCGTAATTCATATCTTTAGACGTTCACGATGTACGAGAAGAAAGCTCCAATAGGTACAAGGGGAAGAATATTTTACATCAACAATTCTGGAGATCTCACTCCCACCCGACGAGATGGATCATTGCCATGCGACGACAGAGAATTATGTACAACAGCAAATACGGTGGACGGTCGAAGTTATCGTTCATTCATTGCTGTCAATAAACGAATTCCGGGACCAACTTTGATTGTCGACGAAAACGCTACAGTTGTTGTTGATGTATCAAACAATTTATTTACTGAAGAAACATCAGTTCACTGGCACGGAATGCACCAGAGGAACACTCCATGGATGGACGGTGTTGGTTACATTACCCAGTGTCCCATTGAAGCTGGCTCAAGTTTTCGTTACATCTTCGAGGCAAAGCCGTCTGGAACATTTTGGTATCACGCACACAGCGGTGCACAACGAACTGACGGACTGTTCGGTGCTCTTATAGTAAAAGAACAGAAAATTCCAGAAAATCTACTGAAAGTTATGGACGAGCCTGCAAGACACACAATTACTTTTCTTGATTGGCAGAGAGAATCATCCATGGATCTGTTCGTGCAGATTCACTCGTCTCTCGGCTACTACGAGGATACTGCAGTCGATCAGGTTCCAAAACGAGAAAACAAACGATATTCTCCCACTTGTTCCGCCGACGGCGCTGAGGTCGGTCCAATCCCATATTGGTCCGGAGTGATTAATGGCCTTGGAAAACACAACGACATCAGCTTCGCAAACTCAATCCTAAAATCCTTTTACGTGGAGAGAGGAAACACGTATCGGTTTCGTTTGATTGGAGCCCAGTCGAATTACGCGTATCGCTTTTCCATTGACAGCCACAGACTTCGGGTGATTGCAACTGACGGATTTTTCATAACTCCCATTGAGACCGATTACATCATTGTTAACACAGGAGAACGATATGACTTTCTCCTGAAGACAGACCAGGAGGGTAGCAACGATTTTCTAATCAGGGCAGAGACTTTAGAGGTTAACTGTGTAACTTGGAGACGAGATAAGAAGCTCGATAGTAACGACGCCATTGCTGCCTTAACATACGGCAAGACATACATCAACAAAACTATAATTGAGCAACAATACACCAATAAGAATCCTAGAAATTGCTCTATGAATAGTACGTGCACCGTGGTTAATTGTCCATTCAGAGATTTTCAAAAAGAATCTGGTTATAAATGCAGAAATGTTGACAAGTTCCACTTGGTGAATCCAACGCCAGCTGAAGAGCTTCCAAATTCGACGAACATCGACTTAAATGCAACTTGGTTTTTCAATTTCGGCTTTGACAGCAAGGAATTTACCAGCACGGTAAACGGTCGGAATTTTCTTGTACCAAACATTTCTCTGCAGACCGAGCCGGGAGCTAAAGATGAAATCGAAGGCAAAGTGTGCAAGAACACGAAGGTCCAGTGCAGTGGGGAAAACTGTCAGTGCATACAAATTGTTGATATTGCTGAAAAGTTTTATAAAAAACCAATACGGTTTGTGTTGTCGTCGCTTAACACAAACAAAGGTTTCATGTTTTCTCATCCCATTCACCTCCACGGACATAGCTTTCACGTCGTTAAGGTGGGTTATGGCAGATATAATAGCACAACTGGTCGCCTGATAGCAGCAACGCGTGATCTAACATGTAAACAGCCTTGTAACCAGGCCCCCACCTGGAGGGCGGGAACAGCACCACCTGATATCAAGATCACCAATAAGACAATTCGCAAGGACACTGTGATTGTTCCATCTGGTGGTTACGTAGTCATTGACTTCGTCGCCGATAACCCTGGCTACTGGTTCCTTCACTGTCACATCGAGCCTCATCAGTTAGAAGGAATGGCAGTAGTTATCAACGAAGTAGAACCCAGGCACAATCCTCCTCCGGAAGGTCTGACCACCTGTAAAAGCTTTACTTGGACAGTGGAAGAATTCAAGAAGCTACGCGATCGCGTAAATACAGCGTCCCGAGTGGCCAGGCGAAGTGTCGTTCTTCTGACTGGAATTTTGTTCGCGCTTTTCATTATTTAGATCATCTAGGTAGAAACTTTTTTGCAACTAGAGATTGGACTGTATCAGTATTTTAGCAATCACCAAGTCCAGGAGGATATTGATACGATGGCTACAGTTACATTATACCAAATTGTTTTTCATACAGGATTGCGTTGATCTGATGCAATACTAAAACTATTTCTGTTCTACTTGGAGAACATTTTCCTGCGTTCCCATGGAATTATAGAAACTTTCGTAGAGGTTTAAAAGGGAACTGAAAATGGTAACACCACCAGCACGAAACTCTCGCCCTGTGGGCTCATATCACCGAACTCTATATAGACTGGAAGGCTGACTCCAGTCAACGAGCTAATCAAAAAGTGAAGCCAAAAATGGCCGACATGGAGACCTTTTGGTCGCTCCTCTCACTGAGGGAAACGACCGAAAGGGCCCCATGTCGGCCATTTTTGGCTTCACTGTTTGAGCGGCAGTCAGCCTTCCAGTTTATATAGAGTTCAGTGACTTATTTTAACACCGCCATTTATTTGTTTTCCCAAACTTCAACCGATGTTTTTGTGACTGGTCGGAAACGCAGTAAAATGTTTCCTATTCTCTCAATGTAACACAACGCCAAGGTTTACACGATGAATCAGACTTGATAAACCAAACTGTCAGTTCTATGAACAGTAGTTGACTCCGTCTTGTTAGCAGGGCTGAACCGCCCAGGGCTGAACAATACTTTACCGTATTAACGATCATCAAGTATTATGTACTATGATGATGTTTCGTATGGCGACTAAATACTTACATAATAAATCTTTCTTATAGTATTTCGCTTTAAGTTTGTGTAATATAAGGGGTGAATTTAAGATTTTTTTAGCTTAGTCAAACGTTGCGGGGCGATACATTTGTAGGAAGGGTCTGGGGTATGTTCCTCCGGAAATGTTTTGAAATCTAAGTCTCTGAAACGGTATTTCCTGCATTCTTACAACACTTTTTAGCAAAATCTGCTATCTTCAAATCGTGTCTCAAAAGGCTCATTTTATTATGTTCTTATCAAACATTCTGCCAAAATGGGGCATCAAAAGTAGATACATGTATAACTGTTTCGTTGCGTTTCAGAGTTCCTCAGCATGTCTAGGAAGTAATATATCACACACGAGAAGGAGTGCTTCATCAGGATATCCAAACACCAAGAGGTTTGATTGAAAATCCAGGCGATAGCCGAGCTTTTTACAAACTTCGAGGTGTTTGGATATCTGATGAAATGCGACTTTCGAGTGTATGATATTGCATTTCAAAAGAATCAGTATTTGGGGAGAAAATTGGGGTGAAAGTCACCTTAATTTATGTAATTTCTTCCTCAGGTATCCAAAGAAGGTATCGGTAGCGATTTCCTTTGTGTTTTTCTCATGAATTATCAATGAATTTTAGATATACTGTTGTGCAATGAGTCTGACATGGACAACCATGCCTAAAGCTGGTAATCTTTTCTAAGGTCAATTACAGTCACTGTTTGGCTCCAGTTATGTTCTATCCCGAACCTTCCCAGAGTTGTCTGGTTTTCAGGTGCCAGATATCCGCTTTTTAAGCCTCTTTGCAATCAGACGTTGTCTAATTAAGAGAAGCTTTCATGGGACATACCTTTGACATAGAAGAGCTCATTCTTCTACATCATCCTGTGTTGGATTAGTTTTCATACTACAGGTCTCCATTGCGGAGTGATTTTTGTTCCACAAAAACCACATAACCCGCTTTGGATTGCTTCGATGTTGCCCCGGTAGAAACCTTATTCAGGATCCTGTAGGATCCCATTAGGAAATGGAAATCATTCAGGATTCTATTAGGATCCTGTCAGGATCCTGAATAATTTAGGATCCAATTCAGTTTCCTACAATGGACAAATAGGATCCTGCATTATTTAGGATTCTTATCAGGATCCTTTTATTAGCATACAGGATCTTGTGATGGACAAACAGGATCATGAACAATAGGATCCTGTTTGAATGGGATATGGTCCTATGGTCCAAAACAAATTGAATGTTTTGCTACAGCCTTTTAACTCTTTCCTGTCCAAGGACTTTCCCCTTAACGAGTAAAATCGTCTGGCGTTAGCGAGAGTAAAATATTAAAGGATCTATACTGACAGGAAGGAGTTAAAGCTCTTTTTAATCAGACGTCCGATTAAGAGAAGCTTTCACTAATACAGACGGCATGGGACATATCTTGGACATAGAAGAGCTCATCCTTCTACATCATCCCGTGTCGGATTACTTTTCATATCATCTCCTTTGCGGAGTGTTTTTTGTTCCCCAAAAACTGTATAACGGGCTTTGGATTGCTTCGGTGTTGCGTAAACAAACACCTTGTCCGGTATGAAATCTAATTCGGTACCACAGTATATATATCGTGTACAAACAATTCCCAAACACTTCATATCTATATGAGGTAGATATCACAAACACTGGTTCAGGCAACAATTTATTACAACGTAAAACTCAATCTAATTCAACTAAATAAAACAATAGAAATAAACACGACACGAGCACACGTTGTCGTGAAATTCTGTAATTTGGGGAATTCTTTATTCAAGTTGTCGTTCCGTGTTGAAGTTATGAATTCAGTCACTACGGTTTCATTCTCTTCGAAGTAAAAAATCACTTTGGGACACAATAGTTTACTTAGTATTAATTAAGTAAGTGGTTTGAACCTTGGAGAATCGTTACATGTTTGTGGAAGTTCATCGCTCAGGTTAGTTTAGTCTTGAAAAAGGCTGCTTGTGGAAGTGACCGACATTTTGACGGCCTTAGCCGCGGTCACCTTCAGTCTGAAGATGACCGCTGCTAAGACCGTCGCAACGTCAGTCACTTCCAACAACAGTCTTTCTCAAGACTACACTAAAATTGGACGATCAACTTAGTTTTAATTATAGTTTTCGTCAAAATATCGTCTCTCGTCTCCCTCGCAATACTCACACTGAATGGGAAGGGAAAGGAATGCTAAGAAGGTGAACTTTTGTACAGATAATCAAGAGGTTTGAGAAACTGCCGGAACTTAAGAATACTTAAACTGACGTTTCGAGCGAAGGCCCTTCGTCGGAGTGAGACGTCACGTTTCACTCCGCCTTCGCTCGAAATTTCAGTTTAAGTATTCTTAAGGCTTGTTTCCATATAATCGTTCACGATCGCAGACAATCGCAGGATCTCAGTTGGCACTCAACCGTAGGATCGCACTTAATCGCACTCGATCGCTGGCTTGCGTTTCCATATAATCGCACAATCGCAACTTGTCACGGCATCACTGAGCCAACCTTACATTTAGGTCAGCAGAAATTCCAACAAAAATTTATCCCTGGACAGTCAGTGTTAGCTGTGTGGCGCAAGCGCTGCACAGGCCCCGAGTTCTCGTCAATCAACGAGGCTAAGATGGCCAACGAAGACACTGGATTACACGTCTTGTCCTCGTTGAACTGATCACGTTCGCCATCGTCGACAACAGCTTCTTCCGTTATTGGTGATAGAGAACCACGGGAACATGGAGATTCCGTAGTAACGCTGATGACATTTGTTGTCATTGTTCGATGTCCGATATAAGGTTCGAGCCAGCCTAAATTGACGAATTCGGGTGGCGTACGAACAGCGCCTCTTCCTGAACCAGACGGCGGATTCTTTCTCTTCTTCAGCTATCTCCCGTAGGGTGTTCTCGTGTTTCTAAATTTCGCAATAACTTCATCTATAGTCATTTGAAATTTCTCGGCCATTGCTTTCCAAGCATTTGACTTTTTGTGCTTGTCTTTAAAATCTTTTGCGTATCGATTGTATATGCATTCATATTTCTGACTCTCTTCCATTAATTCTTCCGTAGAATAATCTGGCATTGTCATATGGTTACCTTAGGCGAGCGTTGCATTGTTGTCTCGTTTTAGTTGGCTGAAACACTGAGAAGTGTTTCCAAGTAATCGCAGGCGATCTTTTTCGATCGCAAACGGTCGCAGAGATAAAACATTTTCTATCTCTGCGATCGCGATCGCAGACGGTCTCAGTGAATCGCAGGATCGCAGAAAAGTGTTTCCATATAATCGCACACAAGATCGCCGACAATCGCCTACGATCGTCGGCGATCCTGTGCGATTATATGGAAACAAGCCTTTAAGTTCGGGCAGTTTCTCAAACCTTTTGATTGTCTACATAGCCGTTCAATATTGCCGACGCTGCACTCCAATCTAATTTTTTTTATTTCATTATTTGAAATTTTGTACAGCCGCTAGAGATGTCTAATGTGTATTGTCAATGATTGAAGGTAGAATCAAGGGTATAAAAAAGTCGTGAAGCAGTCCTATTGGTTTAACCCTTTACACCACAATGTCCTGTATACAGGGGAGCAGTGCTCTTGTCCAGATTTTGCATTTTTCTCCCACTTCCTGTTCGAATTTCGAATCGAAAGAAACACTTTTGAAACTCTGCAGAAAATTCTCATTCGATCATCGTCCACTTTTGCTTGCGTAACTGGTGACAGTTCGTTGGAGTGCATGCCCTTTAACTTGACGAATGGACCCCTAGACCTTTAAATAGTTAATGAATCTAGCATTAAGTGGACTAGCCTGGCCGAAAGATGGTTTTGTGTAGTTAGATGATATTGTAACTTGGTCGACGAGTTTTAAATATTATTCTATCCGTCTCTGCTCCGTACGCAAATTAAAACGTCTCAGATTTTCTTGAATCGTCATATTTTCTTTCGTGGTCATGTCATTTCAAGGTATAAAATACAGACCGATCCAGAGAAAACAAGGGTCGAACGTGAATGGCCTACAACAAGGAACGTTTCGGAACTGCGTTGCTTTCTTGCATTTTTTATGTTGCCGTCAGTTTGTTTCCAATTACGTTGCGAAAGTAGAGCCATTAGTACATCTCACCTTGATATAGGCAATAGATTGCAATAGAAAGAAGAAGAGGGGAACGCTTTCTTGTGAGTTGAATGGCGCCTTGGTTCGATCGCCAGTCTTACTATGCCAATATTTTGCTATTTGTTGCGGACAGGTTATTCTTCATACCTGCTACAGTAGCGGCCATGTTATTGCAACTTTACATCCTCAAAAATAACCAGATGGTACAGAGAGAGTTTTCGCCTCTGAAACTCAAGCCCTTTGTCAACGAGAAAGGAATAGAATTTTGAGTTTGTAGTTTGGTACTATTAAAGTCTTAGGAAATTTTGCTGATCTAACTGCGAAACGCCATGCACTCAGAAATACTCTGAGCTTCAAACGGGACTCCAAACCCGCAACCTTCTAAATGCTAACCAGACGCTTTAACCATTGAGCCACTAGAGGTCAAATGGCAGAGGCCAAAAGTTTAGAATACCTACAGAGCACTGGTCCTTGAAGAGGCCGATATTCAAGGAGCCTCCTGCAAGGACAGGTTGCATTATGACTGGAGCTACTTAAATGAAAAGACTCAGGACCTTGTAGATCTCTTAACAAGAAAGCAAAAATGACTACATGAAGATTGTATATTACGTCGTAATGATCCAGAATCGCCAAAAGAAATGGTGATAAAAACCACCAATGACTCCGAAAAAAGAAAAAAATTGCAGAAGAACAAGTGAAGGACTCTGCTATTGGATTGGTAATCGCGAATCTGCAGACCAGAAAACAGAAAACCTAGAGCTTCAGAGCTTCAAATCATTGATCATATACTCGAGCTGTTTGCATGACATGCTACAAGCATCCAGGAACAGAAAAAGTCGTAACTGTACATGTTGTAATCCCCGTAAATCCAACTCTCTAAGTACGCGATGGACCCGATGGAGTTGATCAAGTTAGAGTTAATAAACAAGAACGAGGGCTGTTAGCCAGATGCATCTCGATAAGAGCGGACGTTCTCGGAGATTTCCTAACAGTTAAACTGTTAGTTAACTAACAGTTAAACATTGAGCGAGCGCATAGAAGAGAGAACACCCCCTTAAAATGAACTCTAGTGTAACGGGGCATAAAGAATACGTTAAACCCATCTCGAAATACTCCGCTAAAGCAAAGCTTTATATTCTTGCTTTAATCGCCAAAAGTCAATTTAGAGGCTAAATAGCTTTGTAAAAAAGGTGCTAATTCAGTCAAAAAAAGAAGGAAATTACACAAATGAGCCAGATATAGTTCGACCTAATTGATCTAATTTATTTTAGTTCATTGTAATTCACAGCAGAAAATGTAGATGAATTCGGTATCAAACACCAACCAATAAACTTATTTACTATGTAAACTTAAGTCTAAACTTATTTTAACTTATTATGATGCAAAAGAAGTAGAGTGTTGCGTCGGTAGTATTGAACTAGAAAACGAAAAGGGTTGGGAAACTGCCGGCCGGAACTTAGTTGTAGAAATCTGATTTTTTGAAGGAAGGTCCTTCGTTGGAATAGTACGTGGTTAGCACCGTACCTTGCCTAAGATTGGCTAAAATCTGCTTCTTAATTTTACAAAATCAGTTACACGTTTTTTTATCATTCACGCTCTCTTACGAAGATCTTTATAGACGCCAAGCGTTCCCTTCTTTCTTGCATCATTTCGTGGTTTTCGTTAATTCTACTGTTTATTTCCATATGTTAATTAACATAGTAGTCTGTGTGTAGACGTTGGGGTAAGTTGGTGCCTAATCCCCTGAAACTTCAGAGCATTAGGCACCAACTTACCCCTCCAATTGGATGTACTTACGATACCTTGTATGTAAATCAAAAGGTAGACTTGCAGTCAGGGCTGGTGCTGGTGTCTTTCTCGGTGTTAGGGTGTTTAGTGTCGGTATCAGTGTACGGTGTGGTGTCAACGTCGCATGTCTGTGTCGTATTCATGCGAACGTTACTATTGGTCTAAGTGTTGGAGTTAGTCTCGATGTTGGTATTTGTGTCAGTGCTGGGATGGGGTTGGTACTAATGTTAGTGCTGGAGTCATATGGGAGTTAAGAATGACGTAAAAGGAATGTCTGATAAACCTAGTATATTTCCTACTTTTTGACCAATAGTTGCAAAATGTCCAAAATGTTTCTTTAGAAAATTGCTCAACTCCGCTGGAAGTTGTACTACTGAAATTGAATTTTTTGATTAAATCAATACCTTTATTATTCTTTTTTTTAACCTGAGATTAAACTATTGATTCCTTTTGTTTCATATTTTCAAAGGCAGATTCAAAATACGAAAAATATTACGACGACTTACTGGATCTCAAAAGACAAGAGATTATATTTGAATAATATTTATATTTTTAACGATCACCATTTAGACCGCAAAAATTTTTCAACCGAATGGAAGTGCGCAATCCTCTAGTAATTCAAGGTTTAGATAATTACTTAGCTATTCTCTTAGACAACGTCTTTAGAGGAGCATGTTTATTTACTGAGTTTCCCTTAAATAAACTGCATTATTCTTCACCCAACAGTATTCGAAATGGTAGGTTGACTTGAACTGCTTTACTTCATACAAAAGGAATTGCTCTTTGGGAGTCAAATGACCAAACATCCTTATACCACAGGATGTATCTTGAGTGGCAAATTTAACACCGAGCTGCGAAGGTCTACTTTTCACGGTTCCACACCGTAACTGCATGACTTATTCCTTTCGCAAGCGCCTGACAAATTTGCATATTATAAAGTTTGGTTCGCCTTGTCTATTCGCATTTCGTACAGGAATACAGGAATTCTATTCCAATATCAATATCACTTAGTGTTACATCAGCACTCGTACTATTAAACAATTTCACATATTTATCCGTGGTTTTTCAAAATGACTCATCACTTGACACTAAAGGTTCAGCCGTAATCTTAAGATTGTATTGATAGCTATAACCTTCAATATTATCTATCGCTGCTTCGATCTTGTCGGCTGCAATTTCGGATAAGCGAGAGCTTAATTGCTTACGTTCCTTCTATTTAGCATTATGAGAGGTCAACAACTCATGGTATTTATCACGCCTCGAAACGATACGTAATCACGACGTCCATAAATGTTGACCCAAAAACTGTTGTTATCAGTTGGTCCGGTGTTTATTCATTAATATTTGTGTCTAAGTTTGAGTAAGCTGAAAATTTCCAAACTTGGGTTTCTAAAGAGGTATTGCCATCGATGAGAAAAACAGACCAGTCTTAGCTTCCTAACTTACAGAATAATCAAATGATGTAATTAAATGAGACTGACCTTCATTATAAAGTAGTGAATTATATCAGGAAATATCAGAAGAACTGCTTATTAAATGTTCTATTAGGTGAGATACAAACTAGTAAACAACAACGGTACATTCCTAGTTGAAAGAGTTTCGAGGAGGCGCCCTGATATTATTAGCATTATGAATCTACATAAGAAATATTCAGGATTTTGAATCGAGCTGAAAACACCAATGGGTAATGGTATTTTATCAGATAACCAAAAGTCATTATTACCACAGTATAAAAACAACTGTTATAAAACATTATTACTCAGTAACTATTATGATAAGATTCGTAGGTAAATAGATGAATATATGAAAGATGTTAGGATTAAATGTCAATATTGTAAAAGATTGTTTAAATCAAAATACTTTCAAACCACACGAAATATATTCATAAAAAGTAAAAGAACAAGGAACAAATAATATTCCTGGTTACCTTTTCAGTAGCAACCAACAAACTTAATTGTATAAACCTGTAGTATATCTATATTATATTCCAGATTTAGTAATAATGTTTGTGGTACCACTCTGTAGAATATTTATCATTCTTATACCATTTTAATTTTTCGTACACTACACCGAAAAGTTTACAGTCGAATTTATCCTGGTGTCGTCGAGTGTTTCATATCATTGATCAGTTTTAACTTTATATGCCGAATAACATAGACATTGTATCTAGAGATAATACAACCAGATTACATTGATAAAGACACTGAACCACCTTCAAAAAACCATCTTCAATGTATAAACATCTTTAGTAGAATAACAAGCCAATCTAAGTTTTTTCCTCCATCCATTTATTAATGGAGGTGTTTGCTTCTCTTTTTAGTCGTGTCATTAGAACAGTATTCTAAATAGTTATATGAGCATATACTTTTGGGACGTACATAAACACCTTTAAAACAGTAGCGATAGATACATCGGGCGGAAAGCGTAATTTAAAAATGAATATAATTGCCCAGCAAGCGATTTTAAAAAAAGACATAATAAAAAGGATAACATTTATTTGCTGACGTTTCGTTGTTTACATCA
>JBAHVQ010192298.1:0-14461 GCA_036872915.1 Nanipora kamurai | reverse complement strand
GTAAAGCAAAGTTTATTTCAACTTTTTATTGTTAGGCATGAATTGCACACACTTTCTTCGTCATAAGTTTTTTTTTTGGGAAAATGGTAAGACGTTGTTTTTAAGCTTCAAAATTGACTGATTTCTAAAGATGTCTGCCCAGTGGATGTCAAGATGTTTCATATTAGCAACTTCAGAATCCCTCAATCGACAGAAGTTAGAGTGTGATTTCATAAAATGCCCAGCGACTCGAGTCAGTCTATACTTCAACAATCTTGAAATAGTTCATATAGCTTAGCATGTGAATTTTACACGCATCTGTTGCCGAACTTGGAAAGATCTTGACGTCATACCTGTTTGTCGGATAGTGTTCTAGCACACGGAATGACCCCTTTTTTCTCTGAAATGGGTAGTTATTTAGGCCAATTTAAGAGGTAAAATAATGTTTTTTTAAAAAATTGTCTTTCGCTATGTGGCCAGTGCATATCAAAATTTGAAAAACTGCCATAAAAACTTTCGTTTTATAGGCATTCTTTTTTTCATCGTCTTTTCGTCTTTTTTTTTCATCTTCATCCCTTTTGACTGTGAAGATGACCCCCGCTAAGACTATCGAAACGTCAGTAACTTCCACCAACATACTAACCTGGACGATCAACTTCCACAAAAAAGTCACGATTCTCTCAAGTTCAAACCATTTACTTTAATAGGTATTTAAAAACGGAAAGGTAGATCAGATGTAAAGAATTTTGTATGTAAACCAGGTGTGTGGTTACTAAACATGCGCATACAGAATATTTCAATCCGGCGCCCATAATGATTGTTGTCTGCAAGTAATAGAATTATCTATGGAGAACGGAATTTCTAATTACTATTGGTTCGTGAATCTTCTGACATTTTTCGTTAGTGCTTGCAGGATATTACGAAGGCTGTTGAATTTGATTTGGCATAGATTTAGAGGTTAAAATAGTTGTGCAATTAAAATATAACAATGAACTGTTATGAATTATTACAACGAATTAAATACACAACAACTCACGAACAAGGGGATAATCGTAGTTTAATGATAATAGAAGACGGAAAATAGTGATAATTTGCTTAAGACTTAAAGCATAGTTAATTCTAACGTTTCGTTGTGTCTCGCAAAATCATCAGAGTTCAATATGCATGTATTAATTGGAACAGAAAGTTTATTATATGCAAATCAGATAGACTATAGTGCTACAAATGGGGTGAATTAAAAATAACCATTTAGAATTACAAATGAATCGCAATTAAAACTAAATATGTAATGAAAATTATTCAAAACAAGGAGAGTGGGTAAGAAGTCATATTAGCGTTCAGCAAAGGCTTAAGTTTACTGATAAGAAGGCTTTCTGTCAGGAGGAGTTCAAAAGTAGTAGAAGTGAAGGTTAAGATAGAAAAATTATTAGGAAAAATATGATAACCGGTGATGCGATGGTGATGATAATAACGACCCCTAAAATACAGGTCGTGAGGGAACTATAAACTTTTGCCATTTACACCAACTTTATCTCGGATTTTCGGTTCAAAACAAAGCTTTTTGAAATTGGCATCAAAAATTGAGTCAGAAAAATGCATTCTCATGCATAATATGTCAAGGTTCGTTACTGCCCAATGAACCGTGAAATGAAGTCTAGCAAGAATTTTCCATGATTTATCGAATTTTCTCGGAACGTAATGAGTTAAGTCTCCCTTGACGAGTAAAATCATTTGGCGTTTATCTAAAATAAAATTATAAAAGTTGGGTTCGGACATACTAGAGCAGAAGAATCTATGCTTTTTAAATATTTTTTCTCTTGATTAGAATTTATTTCGTTTACGGGCAATCGGTAAACAGAATTTAGAAAAATTTTGGAAGCATAAAGTCAAAAATATGCTTTATTCCGAGAAAAAGTCAAAGAAAAAGAAGAGATTATAACTCAATTTATAACTCAAATTACATTTGGAAAAATATTAATGAAAAAAAATTGGGGTACCGAGCTCTTTTACGAACTAAAACATGTTAAAGGGTAATCAGGAGCCATTCATCCATTATTGCTATAGCAAAAAACTTTATAGAGGCACCTTGGGAAATTTAATCACGTAAACAAAGGTGTTTTTTGTCTTAAATCCCTAAAGGGTACTCTAGTTGAACATTATCATGTGGAAAATGATCTTCCTTCAAAATTAAGGATAATATCTTAGAACTTGAATTGGAACAGTTCACTTAAGACTCTGTCCACTCATTACAAACATTACTAATTGCAGTGATTGTAGGTGCACAACAAAAAGGGAGAATGATTACGTTCCCACGATCGACGAGCCAGCTTTTCATTTTGTATAAAACTATCGTTTAATCTTACGTAATTCTTATTTTCAAGTGTATAGCTGTTGCATAAATATATCATCTAAAGCCTGGACGACAAATAGGGCGGGTCAATTCTACGAAATGACTCAAGAATTCGTTCCTTAATCGAATAAATTTTCCAAGGCTTTAGAGTATTAATAATTAGTATTGCTGTCTTGTTTATCATTTTGTTGTATTATTACGCAGTTTCAGCTTGATTAGAAACAGATTAAAAGCACTAATCCAGCCACCCTGGACTATGCTGAAAACATGTAAATCTCGCTTAAGTGGGAGCTTGGTGCACATCAGACAACCAGCTAACATTCGCCAAACTCGTTATCACAATAAAAAACAAAACCGATTTAGCACCCTAAACGGCAGTGAAACCCGTAACTTTCTGATGACCGGCGAGACGCTCTATCCGTTGAGCTACCCAGACTCAGATGGTAAGATAAAGTGCAGGTTCGTCATATGTGCTGCTTAAGCGGAAGCTACAATATGATAATAATGATAGGAACATGGACAAAGGGTTGTGCACCCTCATGAACAAAATTTGTGCTAAGCATTCAGTGTTTTCATCATCATCATATCGTGGCTTTCTCTTAGGCAGTACATACGAAGAACCTGCAACTTAGATTACCATCTGAGTCTAGGTAGGTCAATGGTTAAAGCGTCTTACCAGTCATCAGAAGGTTCCAGATTCGATTTACGTCTTGCACTCAGAAATCTTTTGTTTTTCGGAGAATACGAGCTTGATGAACGTTAGCTGTTTGCCAGAGGTTTATCTTGTTATCTTATCATTATGGAGAATTAACTTGGTTAAGAGTGGATTATTCTATACCAGGAGCTCCGAGACTTAAACTTTATGGAGTACAGAAAAACAACTCGTTTCTTTGTAATCACAGATTTATTAATAAAAGATGCGGTGACAAGTTTTTTTGAATTTTATTTTCTTGACATTCTTATTTTGCATATAGAAAAACCAACATGCTCCGAAATATGTCCTAAAATATATGATCCAGTGTGTGGGTCTGATGGAAAAACTTACTCCAATGAATGTATTCTGAAGGCTGCAGACTGTAAGAGTGAGGAAGACATTGATGTTCTATACCTTGGTCCTTGCGGTAAGAGAGAGTTGTTTCGTAATGCTTGGAATTATTGATTTTACAAGTTATTCTGGCATCAAGTTTACAGTTAACAAGACTTAAGTAATTTTTAATCAATTTATAGTAATAAGAAAGACATTGGTTGGACAATTTTAAAACAATGTTTGTAATATCTTTAACTGGAACGAACAAACAATTAACTTTTAATCAATCATCTAAGGTTAACAGTTAGTCTATCTCACTCTGGTCGAATTCCTGCAGTATAGTCCGCAATCAAGGGCTGAGAAAATATTACTAAGTTCAAAAGTTTGACAGCATTACTAATCGCATGACTATTTATCCATTAACCATTTGTGGGTATACTTTTAACTAAAAACCATCACAGTGTAAGGAAATAGATGCGCAATAGTATATATATGTTGAATTGGCGGCCAGTCAGTTTGACACGGGGCGAGGGCCTTTTGAGTCCGTGCATAATTTATCAATAGATTGTCAGATTACTTCGAATACCAGTTTATATTTTAAGTGTAAAGGGAACCATTGCATAACATATTTAGAGCTTGCTGGTGATTGTTTTTCAAGAACGGTTTTAGTGAGTTTGGCAATTTTCCATGCTCGTTATGATCGAAAGATTTATTAGATTATTTGATTTGGAGGGACAATTCTTAGGTAAACTGTAACAGAATTTTTTCCCGTGATTCGTTACCGTTCATATGTCTAATGCTCGTTTTATTTCAGTACAAGAAAAAATGTGTGAAAATGTACATGATTGGTATTCTCGTTAAAGTGTCTATAACCTAAATTTTTTTCGTAATGTATTTGAAAGCACGCTCAAAAATTATGGACAATGGTGTTGAAATTTGATCGTATAGAGTTTCTTTCTTGAGTTAACCTGCTTTGCTAAATATGTAAACGAGCTACATGATCACGTCCTATCACGAAAAGCAATATCGTCATGAGTCTAAAACTGGGTAGGAACGAATGTTCTCCTCGTGGTCTTAGTGTCTCACATTGCGTATGCGTTAGCGGAAGACACTACAGTCATATGTCTAAAATAAGGTATTTCTTCAAAACCGTTTATCGAAATCACTTAAAACGTTGCTCATGGGTACAAAGCACAGAATTGTACAAGATGTGGCTCGAATTAAACTATTGCCGCAGTAACGCATTACGAATCAGACGTCTCAGTGTGTAAAATTAAATAATGATCTTTTTGTGTAATGTCTTGAAGAACTTAAGTATGTATCGTAAACATAAGCATCCCCAAAAACTTTATCAACGAGAAATATAGTCTGAAATAGAGTATATTACCTGCCAGAGACGAAACTAACAAATTCTCCTGTGAGAACTTGGAGGTCTGGACCATAATATGTTACCACAGCGACAATATAGTTTAATCTTAACCGTTCAGTTCTGTGTAATTAACCAAAAGTTCAACAACATTTTAAAAAATAGAACATAATTCCGAACAAGATCATCTTGTAAACTCAAGATTCAAATTGAATAAGAAGACATAAGTTGAATGAAGGTGATATTTCGAGTTTATTACAACTCATTGTTAAACTCATATTATAAGTGTAGGTTTGGTAGTGAGTTTGAAATAAACTCAAAGTATCCCTTCATCCACTTTTGTCTTGTTAGTCAACTCAAACCTGGAATTTACAAGATGATCTTTTTCGGAATTTGCTTTTTTATAAGTTTTCACTTTTTAATCCTTTAGCGCATGAAATTTTTCTTTTGTTCTTTGTTCTCCCTTTGTTTTTGCTTTGCTCTCTGGAACGTTCCTTTGTTCTTGGTGCACGATATATCGGACATCGCATTAGAGGTTTAAAATTGTCAGCTTGTAATAACGTTTCAGCAACATTTTCTTTGGCCTTTTTGCAATTTCCTTGGCCTTTAAAGAGTTAGCTCTTCAGGTCCCAAATTTTTCAAAAGAAATTACACGTTATGCAATCTATTCAAAATTCTTTTGAAAATCTTTTTTGAAGCTCACCAAATGCGTTTAATTTGGAACTATCAAATCTTACAGATATGTACGATTGGGAGTTAAAGTTTTAAATTTTATATGTGCGATAATCTTTAAAAAAATGTTAAAAATTTTCTTATCAATTTCTGTATTAAGTAGGTAATAAAATTTTTATCTAAAAATAACTACACTAATAATTATAATATTTTATCTGACTTTTCTGGCGGCCTAGTTACCTTTATTTGCCTCGGCTCCTACTGGGCAAAGTAAAAACATGAAAACACTGACATTTTCCATACGTGTGTGCACTAACAAATCCACTCCCAAAGAGTAATTAAAATTAAATTAATTGAATGGATTGGGTGAAAAACGGTTTCCTTACAGTACTCCTCCCAGGCCAGTTAAAAAAAACGGTCGATCATTGCCAAGGATGCAACCACGATGGAAAAAATTCAGGAATTAGTTAGCCTTTTTTCGCACCAAGATTAAATTTTGTTGCCTATGCTCACTGTTTTCCTCTCCATTAAATCTGCTTACGGGTTAGAACTTGCTGGTACGCATACTTTATCCCCGGTAATGGTCATCGAATAGTGTTGATTTATTTTCCGAAGTGGTTTAGATGTCATATTAGATTAATAAATGTAAAAGAATTTAGAAAAGATCAATGAGTAATTTATAACATACATATTTAAAAAAGAGCTAGAAGGACCTCGGGATCTAAACAAGTTGTCAGCCGAGGTCGAGGTGTACAACCGACTTCATGATGCGGATGTGTTATATCAACAGAGAAATGCGTATTTTTATATAAAAATATATTTATACCTGAAATTTTCTTTTCTTTTACTAGAAAAATTCGAATGGGAATGAACAGCTGGCGATGTAAAGGATCGATGAAGAAAACAAATAAGAACTTAGTGGAATATATTGAAAACCATGTTATTGTTGTATGTGTTAATAAATAAAAAGTTCAGTGTTCTATTGTGTTTTCATGTTTCTCTTTGCATTGATATTAAGTTTGAATTAAAGTGGCTTAAAACTATTTTGCTAATTTGTCGTACCTCCTGCTTCTCTTCAACATTACTCTGGTTTTAGCCCATAACGTCAAATGTAGGAGAGTAGAAGAGTATGACAGGTAATTTTCAGAATTTTTATAGTTTCCATGGTTACAACCGTAATTGAAAATAACCAAAACAATACAGGTTTGTAATACTATGATAGTTCATCATCACAGAGGTTTCTTTCAGATTGTACTTCTAGAAAGTATTCTAAATTACGCTGGAATTTTTGGAGCCATTTTTACGGTTTAAACCCCTTCACAGATATTGATATTTCATCTTTGAGTGTTTGCTTACTCCATTTTATTTGTCATTGGCGTAATATGTATCCCTGTTTACAGACAGCCAAATTATATGGATCTGCGTGTAGAGCCATTCCGGTGGCAATATTAGAGCTAGACGAGCAGTTAATGGTTAACTACTCCTTAAATGTTAACTATTAACTAAGTAATGCATCAATAAGTTGAATTCTTTCTTATTCATCAGCTCTTCTCTTTGCTTGAGAATGCAATAATTTCCTCGCTGCTTTAGCAGTTTTGATATGTGGAAGGGGGGATGTTTACTAATTGATTTTAAGCACCGCGGTACATCATTGCAAACCGGGAGGATGATAAACTAAAGAACATTAATTTGTTTAATATTCATAACCCTGTTCCATTTGTCTTGATACTGTTAACTAAAAAGTCTTTTTGAGGAGTGATCAATAAAATTATTGTATTGCGTTGCGTTGTGTTGCGTTACATTCCATTGCCTCGCATTGCATTCCATTGCATTGCATTGTATTGCCTCGTGTTGCAATGCATTGTATTGAATTGTATTTCCTCGCACTGCATTGAATTGTATTAGTTAGCGTTGCATTGAGTTGTGTTGAACGATACAATAAAATTCAATATAATCCAATACAATTCAGTTCAGTAATAATAATAAAAGGCATTATTATTATTACTGAACTGAATTGTATTGGATTATATTGAATTTTATTGTATTGCGTTGCAATGCGTTGTGTTGTATTGGCAGAAAATCCGCTGGTTATATTTCAGCATCGAACTCAGGGTAACAGGAAGAGAAAAACTTAAAATTAACCTATTGGCTTCTTAACCTTTCTTTTTAAAAAGGTAACAAGTAAAAAGACAACAATCTGTGCGGTCGGAAGCTTATTTTTATTATCTTAATTAGGCCAACACCAGATGATTCAATTCGTCCGGAGGAGACGTTGTGAACTGGAAAGCGTTACACTTAATTTGACCGCAATTTGACAGGCAATTTTTTAAGGGTCTTCGCTCGAAACCTAACTTTTTCTACTCACAAGTTCCGGCAGTTTTAAAACGCTCTTGGTTTTCTACAAGTCTTTCAAAACTGCCCACGCTGCACTCTACTTTTACACACTTGTTGATATTTGATATAGCGTGCAGCTGGCCTGTTGTGTTTAGACTTTTTATTCACAACTATTTACATACAAATAACGAACATGAACAGCAAGAGTGAAATCGACATAATCGTTCGAATCTTCACTTTCGTTGTATTGGTCTATTTTCCCAAACGTCGGCATGAAATTTCCAATCACTCTACGTCTCAATCAGCCCGCTAGGCCTACAATGCTTTTTCTATCTCTCTGGCCGAAGTTTATGTTTTCCTCGTCGCCATAAATGTGGTGTTTAAACTTTTTCTTCACAACTATTTACATACAAGTAACGAAGATGAACAGCAAGAGAAAAAATTTGACGTCACACTAGTACTCAGTACTCTACATGGCCGGCATGCGTGTTTTTACACATTACGAACTTGTGCTCCACTCTCTCTTTGTTGCTAAATACCGCCAAGTGACCTTAAACTGTGTTCCTCCTCCTTTATTTTATTTATAATAATAACAATAATAATAACAATAACAATAACAATAACAATAACGATAACGATAACAATACTATTTAACTTTATTCACTTAACTCTTAAGGCCCATATTTTCTCTTTAAGCGGTTCATTTTTGCCGCAAGCCGTTCGAGGAACAACTCCGAAAAGCTTGGGACCATGTTTATCAAGCGCTAACCATTGAACTCCATATAAACAGTCCATTAGTCGGTCAGCGGACTCTGTGGGATAATAGGTTCGGCGCGAAAACTGAGATTTGCCTGCTGAACTCTATTTTACCAGAGTAAGTCTTATTACTTAGGCTTCCGAAGGAATGCCCGAGTTGAAAATTCCCCTTCGTTATTTGTCTTCAGTCACAAAAAGCACGCATGCGTACTTCGTGTTTATTACGTCATCATGACCGTGCGTTTCATATCTCTAAGGGCCTGTTTACATGATCCCGGTTAGCCGGGACGGGGATCATTTTGATGTACGGATATAAGTCAAGGGATTTGATTATGCCAACTGGAGTTTATTTCTACAGCATATAGTCATATACTTCAAATTGACTTAAACGAAAGCTCGTTTTAATAGCGACAAGGATATAATTTCAACTCAAGAGTCTGATCAGTGACGTCCTAGTTTTCTTGCAACACTTCTACCTTCGCTTTTCTTTTACACGTATTGACTTATTTCAATACATCAAACTTATCTCGGCTACCGTCCCGTCCCGGCTAACCGGGATCATGTAAACAGGTTCTAAAGCTGAAATTCTCCTTGGTGTTATGGCTGTAATTATGATGTCTGATACGTTTAAACCACAAACAAATGCACACACCGTTCGCGGTAGACCCACAGTAAAAGATGTCGAGGGTTTTCGGAACGGCTGGTCCGCGAACTTTCTGAGAGATCAATTTACGAGCGAACATTTACGAGTGAAAATCTTATCGTGAATCATGCTATATCAAATGAGACGTCTATCTATTCAAACTGCCAAACAAGTACTTCTCAATGCTATACCAGCAACAACAGTACAAAGGACGTTACTGCTAAATCTCAACACAGTTTTCCTGATGAGAAAAAGTGTATTGTAAGGATTATAAGCGAAGAAGATACAAATTCGTCGAGCAGTGTTTACACGCCACGTGACTCTCGAAGCGAAGCCACTTTCATAGCAGTTAAGTTTTTTCTATCAAGCTCAGATGTTTATGCTCAAACTATTACACGAGATTGTGAACCGAGTAGAATACCAACACGAACTCTAAAATGCCTAAACAATAAAAGTAGGAAGCTTAGACTAGACAGTTTGTTAATGACAGTATATGTTCAGGTGTGCCCAAGTTTTCTAAGTTAAATTATTATATCAACAATGCAAATGCTAAAAATGGTCAATTTAATACAATGGTTAAGAGCAAAATCACAAAACAAAGACTTAGTTCTAAAAGGCTAAACTTGGAATGTAGAGCTAGTAAATATATATCACTGTTTTCTTATAATAAACTGTCTCTATATAGGACCCAGACCAATTTAGTCAATTATTGTCAATCTAAACTACGTACTGATGTAGAGAAGAATCCTGGTCCCAATAATACATTGTGTGTTGATCCAAGCAAAACAATAACAGCACCATTCAGCCAAGGTAATGTTGCCATTTTTGGACAAAATGGACGACAACAATGTGTTGCAATGAGTTTATGCTCCTTGATTTACAATGATAAACGTGGTGTTAATTCATCTAATGATCTTCTGATAACGAATATTGGAAATCAGTTGTATTCAAGATTATCTCAATCAGCAAGACAGACATTTCTTATGCAGACAGAATTACCAACAATGTTAAGTGTTTGAGTGTGATTATGAACTTCAATATAGTGAGAGTTTCACAGGTAATGTACATCATGAGACTAATGATAGAAGGATACAACTGCTGTACTTCATGCCAATCTTTAATGTCTGAGAATTATACCAGTTTTATATCAACAGTAGGGTGTACTGCTGTTGCTATATATTGTTGTGGTAATGTTGGATTCAGTTGTACTGTGGCCATCTATTCAATTTGCTACTCAGTAATAAAATCATGTGGCTATTGGAATTCAAATACAATAAGTATTATTGTAAATGGTGGCACCCAATTATCTAATAATTTAAGTTTAAACAGTTATGTGTCACCAGATGATTTACCAAACACTGTTCATATTTGTGAAGCAGAAGTAACTTTAGGTCTATGCAATTTTACTGTAAATGGAGTATTTTCTGATTCATTTCAAAACAAGTTCATTCTCAAAGATATTATTATAAACAATAGTGAAAACACTGGTTTTTTGCTGTGGTTTTCATCTCATTGCATCAGTTGTATTTTTAAACCTACCAAAAGAACAAAGTATCTGTATTCTATGTAATATTTAAAACACGAGTAGGAGTAAAACGCATACTACGAGTGATTTGGATAGCTTCAAAAACGAACCAGACACTTGGGAATTCCAACAATAGTGCTAATACATTCAATCTGGCAATCTGTCAGCCGTCTTTGACAAAAATTTGCATGTCACTGTTTTCGCTGCAGGAGATTTAGAACTATACAACAGTCAACACTTCAGGATTAAGAGCAGATCATCACAGGCATAAATGTGGTTCGAATGGATCAAGTTGAGAATCTGGTTTGTGAAGAGGGGTTTTCTGCATTATTTTATCACACTGCTGCAGTGCAAGATTAGATAAATCACAAAGGTTCAATTTTGACTAATAACTATTTAACCCTACAGTGACTGGACCGGTAAGTACGTTAACGACAGTTGTCAAATTTGTGTTCAACGTAAGAAGTATTCAACGTTCTTGTAATTTTGTACGCTTTCAAATTTGTAAGCAATGATGGATATTGTTGTGTGTTTGTCGTGACTTGTTTATAAGTGATCAGTGTCATATTGTTAGATATTTGAAATAGAACTTTGCTGGACGTTTGCTTCTTGATAGGTGGGTTTTTCTAGTAAATTCATTAGTATAAGTCAATACCTTGTTTGATATGCCTTGAATGTATTTTTTTCTTTCTCATTGAATTTGTAATTAGGATGGCATTTTATATAAAATTGCACATTCATTAGTATTCTTTATATAAAATTTCATGCTAATTAGTATGCATGCTGGCTTTATCAGGTATAAAAGCCCTTGCACATGATGAAATACGTGAACTCAATTGGAGAATGTGCCTTATGAATATTAATGAGTTTTTGAAGTTTATGATTAAACTAAAACCCCTCCAGTTTACTACATAAAAAATATAAATGGCACATGTTCACTTGTGGATGCCATTAGCAATGTTCAAAAGGAATATCAACCTGTAGAACATTATAAAATACAGTTTTTATCATGTTCATGTAAAAGTAATATTCATACCAATGAAAGGAAGAGGTTGATGAAAAATCAGAGACAGAAACAAAATTATTACACAATGGAACCATCAAAAAAGAAAATATTACTAGAAAAAACACAATCAAGGTACAGCGCAAATAAACATGATGTACAAAGGAAACAAGCAAAAAGTACAAAGCAATGGATAGTGATAAAAAACAAGAGATATTGAGTAAACAAGCAGAAAAATACAACACAATGGATAGCATAGAAAAACAAGAGTTATTAGACAAATGTATGCGGAAATATTATACTAACAAGAATAAAGGCATAAACTCTCGCATTGAACAGTTTAAAAGAAAATAAGAGAGGGTCTGTATTATATATGTTGTGTGTGTAACTGGGGTCTCTATAAGAAATCTGCCATCAAATTAATTACTAGTAAATATCCTTCTCAGCATGTATTTACATTAAAAATATCATTTGATGGGAAAGATATTATCTGAGAAAACATGCCATTCAAAAGTCGTTCAAGGCATAGTTCCATGTAAGGCAATTGTAAACAATATATTTGTTGATGATGTGCCATCTGTGCTTGAATGTCTAAGAAAATTAGAGCAAATATTGGTAGCACAGCATATGGTATTTGAAAAAATTCTAGTTATGCCAAAGGGACAACAAAGAAAAGTTAAGGCTGCTATATGCAATATACCAGTTCAATGTGACCAGACATGTAATATTTTACCAAAATCCAGAACCAGCCAACAACTTAAAGAAATAAAGGAAGAAACAAACTCTGAACAATAGTGTCATCTTGATAACTCAAGATATGAGCTAAAATCAAGAGAGTTACAATGAAATTGTGATATTTCATCTTTATTTCAAAGACATCATCAGTCTGTCTGATGTCTGACTGTCTGATTTCGACAACTAGAAAAACACTAATTACACCAATCACCGATGAGGAACTTGATGCCATCAATATTCAACACAATGACAAACATGCCCCATCCAGCACAACTGTAAAAGAAATCACTTGCATACTGTTGCAAGTTGATCTCTCAGCATGTGACCTCCTTATGAGGTATGGAAATAAGCAATGGTGGGATATGTTTACAAGCGCTCGGACACAAACTAGAGGTATAGGTATCTAAATGTAAGAGTATTAAAGATTCATAAATAAGGAATATTACACATACAACATACCTAAAAGTTCTTCAAATGTTCCATATGTCTGAAATAAAAATGCAACCCAGTTCCTTAACAGTGATTTCATGTAGCAAATGTGTAATGATAAAAGCCAATAAATGCAAGCAAGGCCTAACAGCTATCATTGATGTTCTAGATGACCAAGAAAATGTGCTCAAGTTAAAGTTGGGAGATGAAGTTCTTAACAACTTAGTAATGCAAGATGTATTAACCTTAGACCAAACTACTCTAGCTGAAGTTCTCCTTTTCACTGACAGTTTTACTGTTACATAAAGTGAAATTACCGGTTCAGTATTGTCTACAACCAAGGAATACACAACCAAGTAAGAAAAGACATGTATACTACTGAACTGTTGTAGAACTGTTCGTATTATTATTTGGTTCACTATAATAGTATCACTGTTAGCATTTTGTTTTGAATAACCAAGGCAGAAAAGAAAGAGCAAGAGCTACAGTATAGCAGAAATGATTGAAATAAGTGTTCAACTCTTCGTAATAAATAAGTTAGAATGCACTGCATTATGACTGATTGCTACTGTGTAAAACTAAACATTGCCAGAAATTTGGGTCAAAATGGTGGATGCAAGCATAAATTACGTCATTAATGCCAATGTGTAAAATGGTATACGGATCCAAAAAGTTTCTAACATACAACAAGTACAAGCTGGATTCCCCCTTTGCTCCAACTCGAGACATATTCAGTTCTGATTAAGCTATGCTTTTAAAAATAACTTAAAAGCCATTGGTCTACTTACTTCCCGAAATGCATACATTTTAGGCTTGTTTGAATCTCCAGTAGATTTGAGAAAAAAACCCTTGACGGAGTCAAATAACTCCAACTCACAATTAATACCAACGAGTTCGATGTATTAAAATCATTCATAAAACAGGTCATTTCTTCCCGTGAACATACTTCCAAAAGTACTTGAAAATTACTAATTTGTCCACTGTTGAACTAGTGATCTCAGGCCATCTTTGTGGACGCACTGGAGGGAAAACATTGACCAAAAACCTTTTTAAGCTCTTCGAATGGCTGCCATATTTGTTTTATGAATATAAATTAGTTCCAGACCTCCTCAATAAGCGCGGCAAAATAAAAAAACATAAACTTTTTAATAGACAGCAAGTACTTAAAAAGCTTAAAAATTGCAGGTGAAAAACCTGTACGTTAACCAGCGTGTCTAATGTTTTTGATAATAACAAGAAACGTACATTAGGATGGACATTAAAGCTTAATACAGAGTGTCCCCTGCATTATAAAAAAAAAAACAGATGGCTCAGAAACACGAATTTCTCTTCTGCATTAAAATTGCCTGGTCACTATTACGTTTGTGGACAGAGCCTGAGGTGTTGGGCAGCTTAAGTGTTAAAACAACATACATTGACATGCTCAATGAGTTTTAGACGAAGAACTATTTTTTTTCTTCTTTTCTGATCATACAGGACGTCCACTGTGCTTAAATTATGCAGAAATTTGTAAGGAACTCTCGTTCCCCTCATCCTCGCCGCCATTTTGTTTACTTTGAATATTAAAGGCCGAGACACACTATCGCTGTCGCTGTGTCGCTACGGGCTAGCGATCAAATTGCCAGGTTACCAAGGCATGTCG
>JBAHVQ010192257.1:0-14466 GCA_036872915.1 Nanipora kamurai | reverse complement strand
AGAGATGCACACCCTATTTTTCATTGTTTTCACGTGTCAAACGCGGATTGTTGTCATTGGATAACCTTTATTTCAAATCCCGGAAACAACTAGTTATTCGCGGCACGCTGCATGCTTGAACGCAAATGGTAATATCTTGGTTTGTAATGTTTTGCCCTCAAAGGCTAATCTACCAATCACAGTGAGGCACTACGTCGAGGTCACGTGGGGGTGAAACTAGCCGATTATTTTAACATAATTGGACGCATAAATGAAGACCTGATCGCAACAGTAAAAGGAGAAACTATGGAGCTACCTTAACCCAAAGGTTTCCTTTTGAATAAGATAACTCAGGGAACATCCTAAAATGAATAATAATCGTCATAATGGTAGTAAAGATGTGATATTGATGGCGAAAAAACCAATACGTAACCGTACCTTTTTTCATCATTACGAAAATGTCAGAGTGAACTTTTCTACTTGTCGTTTTTCTTCTAAACGTGTCCTCTCTTTCTACTTAGTGTACGGTACATTGTACTGGTATACTTAAATTCGTACATTGAGGTTCCTGCAGAGGTCAAGTGCATAGACATGGGATTTTGCATTAATCTGCAAGGAAATATCCCATCGGAAAATTTTTAAATTTTCTTTGTATAAATCATTATCTTATCTTGATATATCCTACGCTTTGCTCCCCCAGTCTTATGCATGAAGCGAACAGGATGGTAATTCGAAGCTGAATTTGAATCTTGTAAGGAACTGATCAATGTAGGATGTTGATGTAATTGTAATGTTTATTAATGGTTTGCTTGAATATTTTAAATAATCTATTAGTATCTGTAAACGCTTCCTTTCTATCACCCGCCAATACATGAACGCCATGGACTCAGAAAAACCCCGAGCCCCATACGGGCCTAGGGTTGCGGCTTCTAGTTCAGTCCGGAGCTCGAAGTTTTCCTAAGTCTATGGCGTTTCACTACTTGAACAACAAGATTTTTAAGAGTTTAATTCGTACCTTTTTTTGAGCAGTTCAGTAATAACGGGGTTAATATACGTGCGACCTGTAAAAACTATTTGGATTGCCTCTGGTGGTTCAGAACCGCCAATGTATGACCCGAAATCAGGGGAGAATGTAAGTGATTGTCTTTGTTTGTCATACTAGCAAATTTGAAAATTTTGATTTTTGACGTGCAGATTTCTTGTCTGTTTTGAGTTAGCCCTTTGCGTTCATTATTTCTTTACTTTGTTTAGGTTTCAGAATTTATTGGAACGTTTCAAAACTCCAATAGCAATTTCTCATTAGACTTGTTGACCTTTATTGCAGAGCTAGGTCAAGTTATAGGTATGTATCTATTGAAATCTAGATTATTAAAAAACATGATAATATTTCTAAAAGTATAACAGTAATATTGCATTTTATTGTATTGTATTGTATCGCGTTATAATGAGTTGTACTGTGTTTTGTCATTTTGGATAAAGTAGTAGTACGTCGGACATAGTGTGATATGCTAAGAATATGATCATATTAAATTAGATGACGTTTCGACGATCCTTCGACGTCATTTTCAAGTCAAATAAAAGTTTGAGCTGGAAATAAATTAAATAGAAATCAAACAAAAATGAAATAAAAATTTGGCTATAAAGAAATCCGATAGTAAACTATGCTCTGATTGCCTAGTAAATTTTGGGTTACTATTGTCATTGTCCTTCTTGTTTTTACCATGTTACGTTTTATTATATAAGTACTGAGTTTTCCACGAGATAAAATCAGAGTACAAATAAAAGTCCTAAAGTTGAAATTCAAAGGCTCTCATTACCCGGACGATCTTTTTCCCCCGATGAAAAAGTATCCTATTAACATTCGTATTGGTCAGACGATATTTTTCACTAGTGAAAATAATTGTATCAACGTTTTCGTTGGCTAACGGTTTTCCCAACACAACATTGGGTTCGGCAAATATGCTTCCAACCCGGGGATTTTAATGTTTCGGTAACTGTGAAAAATTATCAAAGAACGGTATAAGAAAAGTACACTGGACAAGAAGTTCATTATGAATAATTCTGACAAGAACTAATGGACTAGACAAGTTTATGTGACAAACAACGAGCAATTTTGACGAAGGAAATTGGTTTGTGAATGTAATGAGGTAAGAATATAGTTAATTAAGTAATCGGGTTCGGTGTTCTCCAAGTAATTAACTATATAAAAGCTCATTATCTGTGTAATAAACATATTACATCATGATTAATGCTTTGTACGATTTATATTAACTCTTTGCGATGTGCCATAAAACTCACTCCCTCCTACCTCGCTCGTTAGGTTTATAAAACATCACAACTTGCGAAAAAAAAATCGTACGCTTCGTATTTACCAAGAAGTAATCTTTGTATATCCCATTCTTCGAAATAGGTAAAAAAATAGAAATTGTTGCGGATTTCTAGGAACCAATTGTCGACGGCAGCTGATAATATGGAAGTTTAACCCGTCCGGATGCATCACAACGTTACGGCACAACTGTCCTATTGAGTCATTAGCTTACAGTAAGTACAACCGCTCAGATGTCTTCAAAAGCAGTTAAATTTTGGAAGTAAGAACGTATGTAAAGTGAAAAGCAAGGCAGGGCTGCAAATTACTGTCGGACATCGGACACAATGTCCGCGGAAATATAATATGTTGTCTGATCACGTGTGGGGCGGAATTTCCTTGTTTAATATAAGGTCTTGCTGCTCACAATTTCCATGGCACTGAATAGAACTCTCCGTGCCCGTGTCAAGTTTCGGTATTCAGAATAACTTTTACTACTAATATGGTAGATTATGTCGTGCAGCACTTAAAGCCTGCAAAACAGCATTACCGGGCAACATGGTACAAACTATTTTATTCCTCCAGGATTGCTAAATAGCACAACATTCTATTGGTCGTTAGACTCTTGTTTACTCTCCCAGTGACCAATGTTGCAATGGAAAGGTTTTTAGCACTCTCAAAAGAGTGAAATCATCTAAAAGATCTTCCTTGTCTCAGGCAACACTTCCAGACATCTCGAAAATAACAACTGAAGGTCCATCGTTGAAGAAATACGATGCAACCGAGGCAGCTTTACCGTGTCACAACAGGAAAGTACGAAGGCCAACTCGGAAAGCACGAAAACCACACAAAAAAAGGAAGAGCAGTAAAAAAATATACCTGGAGTGGGAATCAGCTCCGGATCTCCAAGTGTCACTGATAGTGAAAGTGACAGTGATAACATCGGTGTCTGTGATGACAGAAAATGTCTTCAGCAACAAGAACTACTAAGTGAAGATTCCTCAGACACAGGTAGTCTATTTGGAGATGAAGATGACCTTGAATGGACTGTAAAGTTGACATAATCAAATGTCTTTATAGTAGCAGAAATACTATAACTATTAAATCATTGCATCAAATTCATAGAATTAACAATCCATGAAAACTTCTGTTATGATAATTAGGCTAATTCTCGAGCCTTAGTTAAATGTACTATAATATAGATTGGCGAGAAATAAACTGTAATTTCTGTTAAGCTTAGTTTGAGTGTGGAATCAATTGTCCATGAAAGTTTAGTTGCCTGCCGAGCTTATTTGAATATCTTATCATATATATATTGTCAAACGTTTCTTTCGCTAGGTAATTGTTAGATAATGATAGACTGTTTTGTACCATGGTAACACAAATAATTTAATCATGACAAGTAACATTTTACCTAGAAACTTCAGAGTCACCAGTGAAGTTAAAGTTAAAGCTCCTTTATTTACACTGGATAATCCTATCAACTAAACTATGCTGTTATCACTAGAGGTCAAGTGAGGGCCATTTTTCATGAGTCTAGTGTTACTACAGGAGGAACCGGAGTCCCCAAAGAAAACCTGTCATGTTTGGTAGAGTCAAACTGTACAACACTTATCTCACATGTGACCAAAGTAACTTTAATCAGAAAACTTCACGGAACCAGATTGGAGCTCTAGTCACAGAGCTGGGAGACATTTGCGTTACCACTGTACTACCAACACCCTTAACAAGCTAACAAGACTGTTCCATGAACCAAAGCTAAGAAGAGTATCCCATCAACCAAAACTGAAACTTTTACTAGTACATGTTTGGCTTATTGACTTCTGCTAACGTCAAGCTCTATTTACCTCGTTTTTACGGTGTTCTCGGCCAACAGCGACCCCAAACAACCACAACGACAAGAAAACCAACATAAATAACAATAGTAACAGCACTAGCAAAAACAACGATTATAACCTGTTTTTACTAATTAGAGAATTTGATAAACTTTAAGGATACGTGGACGTACATTTTAAGGACGATAAATTTTAAGAACACGTGGACCTATAGTACAACTTGCGTAAGACAGTTCATTTAAACACGTAAGTAGCGTATTGCAGGTACATGGATTGCAGATTTATGAAATAACCAATGGTGAAGTAACATGATGACGCCTTATGAGGTTATCAAAATTCTATTGGTTTCGCCGTTATCGACATTATGCCCTGTTTTTGGTATTTATTTGAACTAGAGTTGCTAATGTACCTATGGAAAAGTATGCATGCATTATTTAGTAACCAGTTTTAACCAATATGGGAATTTCGCTGCATTTTACGGTATTCTTCATAAAAAGTTGATATCTCAGATAAATTTTAAACATCTTTATCACCCATGCATAATTTTTAAAAATGTACGAGAATGATGTCTCCTGCAAATTTTTAGTTAGTTGTTAAGTATATCAAATCTAATGAGAATGGACGTAAATTTGAACTTTTCGTAGCTCAGTTGAACTACTTAATGTTGAACACATTAGAAGAGCGTCGCACCGGGCTCAGAAATCGTTTTTCTGAGAGAACGAGCTTGACGTACGTCCACTAGTCGTCTAAGTTGAACTACCGCGGATGAAAATATATACGCCCAAGCGCTCTTGTTATTAACTCTTTCGTGGCAAAGGGGGTTGTTAATGACCCACTAATAAAACAAAAGAAAAAACGAGAGAACGAAACAAAAACAAAGAGAGAACAAAGTCGAAAAAAAATCAGTTGCTAAATAGTTAAACAGCTTCTGTAAAACAATCAAAGAATTCATGCTTTCCCCAGACGTTTAATTATTTATTTCTTTGTTTATTTATTCATTCATTTCTTTTATTGATTTTATTCATTTTTTAATTTATTTATTTTATATTATTTATTTTATATTATTTATTTATTTATGTATGTATGTATGTATGTATGTATGTATGTATGTATGTATGTATGTATGTATGTATGTTTGTATGTATATATTTATATATTTATACATTTATTTATTTATTTATTCATTTATTTATCTATGTATGCATGTATTTATTTATTTATTTATTCATTTATTTATTTAAGTATGTATGTATAATAATAATGGTAATAATAGTAATAATAATAAGAAGAAGAGGAAGAAGATTTGAAGGTTTATTGAAAAAACTCTTTGCAGCAGATGCTGAATTACAAGTTTAAACAATTTTCCTAAATAAACTATTTTAAATATATCACCATACTAATATTAAAGTTATAAAATTTAAAAATTTAAGAATCTGTCTACAATTTACAGTCTTCTAACCGTATTAATATTTACAAGTTATGAAATTCAAGAATCTATCGGTGTTTATAAAATTTGGACAGTTCGGTTCACTTATAGCTCTTGAGTTATATCCATGATTAGTACCACCATAACTATAGTTGAAAAGTTCTTTAAGGGGTCCAGAAAAATTGTTATCTTTCGCAAACTTCCTGCAAATATCATCTCTTCTCTTAACTATTGTTTCAAGACCAGCTCTATTCAACGATTCTTTATATGGAGTACCAGGATCATTTATTTTCATTGCTCTGTTTTTTGTATGTATATTTTTATTTATTTGTTCATTTATTCATTTATTTATGTATTGATTGACTGGTTGGTTGGTTGATTGATCAACTGGTTCATGGATTGATTGATATGATTTTTTTCTCACCACATAAAAGTAGGATATCAATCATCTCAGGATATGTTAAACCTCACACCGCAGGTTTTTTTCTTGCCGATAATGTCTTCCGCGAGAATATGTAAGGATCACAGCTTCCTTATATGTTTTACTACGGGTTAGGCGATAATTTTAGAATAAATTCGAAATATGGCCTCGTACTTATGTCCTTCTGGTCTCTTAGTTTATGCATTGGGTTTATAAGTTGCTATTATTTTTTAATTTGCTATATTTTTAGCGTAAGCCGGGTGTGCATAATGCATGAAACATGTATCCACGTTGACAGTGCATGACTTTGCCATGACATTGAAATATCCGTGTTTTTTGCTGTTCATGCTTTATTTCATGAAATTTTCGGGTAGTAATTCCCTGGAAGTACTGGCATGCAGAACTACAGTCTTTGAAATTACAGGATCACAATCGTCGAAAAAAGTGACCCTTTCCCTTTTAAACACATGACGGGAAATTTTTTGGCTATCAACTGCATACATTTTATCTCAGCCATTGTTAACCATTATTATTAACCATGGTGAGGTTAACACGTTTTTCCAAGCTATATTTAAACTTGCTACCACAACTAAATCGCTATTCTAAGACTCGATTTTGCATCGATAGGTTGAATATCTCCCATTAACCTGTCGATAATTGAGAACAGCATATAATGGCTTTCTTTAGCTATTCTGACCCGGTCTCCCAGAAGCTTAAGGGTCTAGAGCACTGGCAACGTTTTGACAGAAGCGATTTGGTCTCTCTAAAATTTAGTCCTCTTGTTTGTAATATCAACGCTGCTGAAGAGCAACCTACATACAACGCTAGCCTCCCCTTACAAAAATTTCACATGCGAAAGTTTGAATCACACGTGAAATGGTATATGAAGTAATTCTGCAAGGAGTGGCCATTATAGCTTACTTCGTTGGAAAAAAATTATCACACTCGATCAGCGTGGTGGATTAGATAACTCCCATTCAGCTGTCAATAATATAGACTACGATATGATGACTATTTCCAACTATTCTGTCCGGGTGTCCCAATTACTCAGTGGTCTAGAACACGGGCATGCTTAGTCAGAGAAACTGCCTTCAATTCCTGATTGGGACAGTCAAAAAAACTATTTTGCACGCCTGATTCGAACTTGTTCTCTTATTCTTACATAAATCCTATTTCTTTTTAGCTCCAAAAGTTCCCCTTCTTATCTTTAGTGGTGGAAGTGATGGTAATGCTACCAAATGGGAAAGACTTCAAGCTAATAACTTCATGTACAGGTAAGTTGATGTTGTTATAGATGTAAAATTATCAGTGGTTAGTTGTTCAAAGCCCAGATTACCTATCATTGGAAAATCCGTATTCTGTAGATACATTCGCTAATTTATAAGAAATTCCCTGAGGAGCCAGGAGGGATGAACCGTATCTTCCATGTTTTTAGTAACGAAGATGTATACGTCGCATAAATTTTATTCCCCGACTAGGGAATCATTGGATTTAAAAGTTATCAGAGTTATAAGTACCAATCCAGAAACATGTATGAAAACTACTAGTAAGTCTACTGATTCTCGATGGAGGTATGCTGGGCTGCATACTCCTAGTCAGAATCAGAAGAGTAGCATGGAGTGAATTATAAACTGCACTATTTGGCGAATCTGTTTTCAGTCCATTGTTTATTTGGTAAGGTTACTCTTTCTTTCTCTTGAGTGAATGTAAATTAACATCCATGAAACCCCTCTTAAGAACGACGTTGATGCCACAATATAGCTACCAGTATTCTTTGTATACATTTAGTAAGGAGGTCTTTCAACGCAGCGAAGGAATTGCGCGACTTGCAGTCCAGTTCGCTGAAAAATACGAGTGGATTGGTGGACTAAGTGATCGGAAGAAATCGAAAGATTTATATACCACTTCATGTGACTATGTACCGTCTTATAAAAAGGTAACTGGCCGTTTGCAAAATTTTATAATTTGAACCTGTTAAAATTCATAAAAGAAAAATCTAAAAAGTCAAATCTGTAACGAAATTGCATGCAGAAATGTTTTAAACAAAATTGGCCAACTGTCATCTCCGTAGTCCCAGAAACTAGTTTCAAACAACCATCACTTTGCTTATTAGTGTTGTGAAATCTGGAGAAAACCTTGAGTAATTATAATGTGTGAAATGTTACATTTAATTTTTTTAATCTAAACGTAGTTGCTACGATCATTTTAGCTACGATTGATTTTAGGGAGGGAGGAAAACCGGAGAACCCTGGGAAAAACGGTAGAGCTACAACGCGCTAACAGCACGAACCATTCAGTGCTTCCCAAAAGTTAAAAATAACACTTGCTTGTTGATTACATTTGATGCTATAGCGGAGCTGATATTGAACGCAAACCTGTTCTCAACAACCTTCTGAAGACGCGATCAAGGAGAATTTCTTAAGATTCAAGATTCATTTGTTTATCCATTCATTGAAACGATGATTCACAGCATGACAAACTCAATAAAGACATGTTAATGGAAAGAAGCATAAGCTTAATAACGCGAACGGGATTTAAAAAATATTTTCATGCACCTAGAGCAGATGACTAATTTTGAACAGATGGAAATTAATCAAGAGAATAATAAATTTTATTAACTAGCTTGCTTCGAGAACGGTCTGTTACGCTTTCTTCTGTAATTTGATTGGCTCCTGAACGGTCTTAAACCCGTAAAGATTGGTCTTGATGGGGAATACATAAATAATATTTAAAACAAAAAAGCTTTGAAAATGAAGGAAATGTAATCAAAAAGATACTCTTTTCAAGCTAAGCTGAATTTCGGAGACGATTAAGGTACGACCTCGGTGATATTGACTCTTTAGACGAAGGCCGTCCTCTTGAATTTTTAAACATTCAAGCTTTTGATATGTTTCCGAAAAAAGACGTTAATAGACCGCTCGCGAAGCAAGCCATATAATAAAAATCTTAATGACCTAACTGCTCGGTCCTTACTAGAAAATTATACTGCCCTTGGTCTTTCGCACATACCTGTACTTATAGACGGTGGGGCAGTATAATTTTCTAGCAAGGACCTCCCGCTTGGTCATTAAGTTTTTAATAAAGTAATGTGATAAAATACAGATATTCAAGCGATAGACCAAGTTAAATACAGTAAACAAGTAATTACAGTAAACTAAATATCAAATTACTTTGTTACTTATCAAGTTTGAATTTCAGAAACAAAGTCAATAATAAATTTAGTTAAAGTAATTAATAAGTTAAATTACTTATTAAACTGATTAAGTTAAATTAATTATTAAATTAATTAATAAATTAATTAAGCGAAGCTGATGGTTTTATAAATACAGGTGTTCCGTTCCAGACTTATACTGCACTAAATTTTACTGAAAATTTTTCATAATTAGTGTTTTGTCTTGGCAGAAATAAATTAATACTTTCACTAGATCGAGTATTATAAACGCGAGCTTCAGCTATATTTGTGAAGAGAAAGACATAATTAATTAATAAAAAATGATTAAAATATCTTCAAACAAATTCACCATGTTGTAACTTAATAATTTCATAAACATTAAGTAAATGAAGAACATAGAATAGAGGTTGGCTATGTTCTTGGAATTGTATGTTATTACTCGAAAAGCACCTTTGGTGTAAAAGATAGAGTGGTTTTAAATTTATTTGTACTGCCCCAAATTATACTCTAATACGATGAAAATTAGTAAATGAGATTATAATACAAATTAATCAAAATCTGTTGACTTGGACAAGAGCAAAATTTGTAAACGATACCAATTGACTTAGCTATTTTATTAGCACCCAAATCGATTTGGTAACTCCAATTTAAATTTTTGCCAATTACTACACCTAGAAATTTAGATCTATCTTTGTTTTTCGCATTATTACCTGTAATATTATCAAAGTTTTCTGGGTCATAATTTGTATTAAGGAGTAGTCATCAAGATCTAAATAAAATGCAATTTTTGCAAAATTAATAGTTGTCTTATTAATAGTATGCCAGTCTGCAACCGTCTGAGTTTTGAATTAATTACTGAAACAAGTGTTTTAAATGAATGTTTAAATTAGTGTTTTAGGCCTTTGTTAGAATACAACATATTCATATCATCTGCATACAGAACTATGTGAGCTATTTTATCAATACTTTTGCATCGTTTATGAAAATAAGAGATAAAATAGGGCCCAGAACAGATCCTTGAGGGACACTACATAATATATCAGAATATTCAGACATTGTATCATCAAGAAACAAATTGTCGACGGTCAGTTAAATGGCTTTTAAACTAAGATCGTTTTCATCTTCAACACCATAATAAATTAATTTTTTCAAAAATATACTATTCACTGTATTAAATGCTTTCGATAAACCTATTATAATCTATTGTAAGGGGAAGATTTTTTTTTATTTAAATATTAATTTATTAGCCATAATGCTATTTGCAATTTTTGACAGCTGCTTTTTTATTGGGAAGCATGTCAAGCAAACAGTAAAGTCACGTCGAGTTTTAGCCGCCCTTCTAGGTCTTTCATGCCTTGGTACAGTTAAACAGGATTGAATAAGGCACTTGCTTAGCTAGGCAATGACACAAGGGTTTGTTTTTAGCATTTATAATTACGATATTAAAAGAAATTTACACGATAATGTGATGAATTTAATAAACGTGTACGATGGACTAAGACTTTCTCTCTGATACTTAAAGGAAAGCCTTTGAATATCTGCTGAAATGTGTATGGCAGAACGAAAAACGTCCAGACGCAGCCAGGTGAAGAATCAGACTTCGTTTGGCGCTACTCCAGTTTGAGAGTTTTGAAGTAAAAATAAGGCATAAGCAGCTGATCTGTATCTGATTTACAAAGCGAGCTGCACGTTATCTTACTTATCAAGGGGAAGCATCTAAATAGCCATGTTTTCAAACTATTTTTCAATTTGGAGTGGTTGTACCTCATTAAATTGAGGAAAAAGCTTCTGTAAATCAAGGTGAAATCTCTTACCGATTTACAGATATTGATTCATTTATTTCGAATTTTCCTCGTGAATTGTGAATGAATTTGATAACGTAGCTTACAAAACTACCGTTCATCTCCCGACATTTGGACACTCTGGCATGGTGTCTTAATCTGGAGCGATCGTTTCGTCTAAGAGGTGCCCATCAAACTTACCTAAAGAAGGTTAAGGTAGGGTTCGACCTGAAAATTAACAATTTTTTTCAGGTTCTTGTTTTTTCGCTTACATGTTTTTTTGTGTTTTAAAAGTGAACTTCGAAAACGTGCATAATGCATCCACTGATGAAGTGAACATATTTATTTGCTTGTGTACAACTAAGATTAGCACGTCATTGAGGCACTGCAAAGAAATCAAGGTCAGTAAAAATGAGAATTTGTTAAAATTCTACGGCAAGAGGAAAATCAGTGAACTGGTTTTATAAGAACCACAAAAATTAAAATTATAAGCTGGGATTCATTGACATTTCTTATGGTCTTGTCTCATTTCTTTGCGAAGCCAAACATATCCTAGGCGAGAGACTTACTGTATTACCTCAATGAATACCCGTCTATTCGCCTAACTATAATTTGGATCTCCGTCAGTTCCTTAATGCTACCTCACCAAATAAACAATGTCAAAATATATCGCGTTGTTTCGACTTCTTGGGTCTTTGAAAAGCCATTGGAAGATCGGCTATCACCCGGACTTTACATGATGTCCCTTAAGTCAGCCGCATCTTTAATGTGGAACTTTATTTCAACGGAGTAGCACCTCCACGTAAAACTACGTGTCGGCACCATCGAACATTTCTCGCAAATGTGACACGTTAACCCTCCAGAATATAACTGTGAGGAGGTACAAGTTATTCACCCGTCGTCCACGTTCTGTCTTGTTTTAAATGATATTTCAACCACTTTTATCGCTGCCGTAACGCTCGTGTGAAGTACCATAAATCACAATTGTTATTTCTTTATTTTAAAATGGTTTTTCTCTGAACACGTAAATTCAGACTTTGAAAAAGGCATCTCGAGGAGGTTTTTAGCTTTAAATTTGACATTTTCAAGATTGCTAGCTCTATAGAAGTCAACTGGGATGAATGATGAGATTTTGCAGATAATTCTTAGGAAAGAAATTATCCAAAGAAAAGTTTCAACTTCAGATAGGTATTGTGGTTGGCAATTTTAAATTTTGAAAGGTCCATTATTCATTCCCGCAAGTAATCCATTTACTTTACAAGAATACCAAAACAAAATGTTATACTTCTATTAACTTAAGTGTAAAAATCTTTTCTCAAGTACACATGGGTCATCCACAACATATGTGGTATGTTTGAGACACTGGTATCGTGTTGAATTTGGCAATGTATTTTTGTTTTTAAATCTTTGCTCATAAGCTTTCCAATGATATATAATATATCGTGGTTTTTATTAAAATCATGATGGTTACAACCAAAAAAAAAAAAAATCGCCCACTTTCAGGTAAAAACCCGCCAAACTGTTGAGAAGTTTGTAGACTTCCTGACTTCTCATAACACAACTAGTTTTGTATATGGCTACAGGTCCGATCCACAGATCTTCGGTACAACCATGGGCTCTCCGTTGTCGGCTATCATTGCCAATGGGGTAGTGGAAGATATTGAACAAAGTGAACTACCGAAGCCTTTGCTCTGCAAATGGTATGTCGATGGAGTCATATCTGAGATATCCAGGAGCAAAGTGGAAATTCTTTTGAACTACTTAAGTTTTATCTGGCCGTCCATGCACTCCACGGCATAATGCAAAATGAGTAACTGCCTGCCTTTCCTAGATTGTGTTGTCAAAAGAACAAACCACTGTAAACTGTGGTACATCGAAAACCAACACACACTTTTTGACTCGCACCATCCTATATGCCCCGGGACGTCTGTCTCAAGATCTTTGATTTTGAGAGCCCGATGCATTTCTTCTAATGCCGGTTCTAGATAAAGTAAGTAAAAGCAGGTATTCGATGTTTTAAAGGCAAACAACTGTGTTACGTGCGGACACGCCTGTCTAGAACATTCTAGAATAACATTACGTAATGTCTCCTTCCTCATATGTAAAAATAACTTTCCTAATAGAAACTTCTAGATTAGCTGTGTAATGTTTCCTTAAATAGATTTAAATTATGTAATGTGGTAAAAATAGCTCCGCATAGAACATTCTAGTATGCTGACTAATGTAAAATCGAGTCTGGTCACAATGACACAGCATTTTAAAATGATGTAAATAATGTAATTTTAGAAACATTACGTAATTATGTCATTACATCAAATAACTAAAAATAGGACCTATAGAAACTATAAAATGAGAAGCCTCACCTTCGGCTAGCAGCGAGTTTAAAAGATCGTGCTATTGTATACGCAGCTGGTTGTGCTACTGGGCGAAGTGCTATTACAGAAGACTGTTGAACTGGAAAAGATTGCTGTTCCATCTTCACATATTGGTTTATCGCGTGGACTTTACTGAACTGCCAGCAGACAGATAAGTTCGGCTTCTCTTAGAGACTAATTTGGATAACAAACTGCTTCTGTTAATACCTTTTTAAATTCTTTCCTTTTGTAAATAAAATTATTTTTAAAGTAAACAGTTGAATTCACCCGTTCTTGTTACGCGGTTCGTAACAACTGCCATAACAATTTTAGACGACTAGAGGACGTTCGTCAAGCTCATTCTCTCAGTGAAATGATTTCTGAGCCCTAGACGGGAACCCGCAACCTTCTGATGACCGGTGAGACGCTCTAACCATTGAGGTACCACGACTCAGATGGTGAGCTAGGATGCAGGTTCGTCTTATGTACAGCCTAAGCGGAAGTCATGATATGATAATAACAATAGTAATACTTAATGCTGAACAGAAAGCTTGTTCATGTGGGAGTTTGGTAATATCAGATGATATCAGACGACTAGAGGACGTTCGTCAAACTCATTCTCTTCTTCCCGTCCAGGGCTCAGAAATCGTTTTTCTGAGAAAATGAGCTTGACGAACGCCCTCTAGTCGTGTGATATTTACCAAGCTCCACATGAACAAACTTTCCGTTCAGTATTTAAGTATTTCCATCATTATTATCATATCGTGATTTCCGCTTCGGCAGTACATATGACGAACCTGCACCCTAGCTCACCATCTGAGTCGTGGTAGCTCAATGTTTAGAGCGTCTCACCACTCATCAGAAGGTTGCGGTTCGGTCCCCGTCTAGGTCTCAGAATTCGTTTTTCTGAGAGAATGCGCTTGACGAAATCCTCTAGTCGTCTGATATTTACCAAGCTCCCACATAACAAACTTTTTGTTCAGCATTTAAGAATAACGATTTTAATTTCTAAAAAACGGTTTAATCGTTATCTCGATTTCCAATTTATCGGACGCCAGGAACAAAAAAGCAAATAAGCATTTGAAATAAACGACAAAATTTTTTAATGCAAACATATTTCGACTTAACTATAAGCCATCTTCAGTGCGAATGAACTAATTATTTACAGTGTGAAATATATAACAGAAATATGA
>JBAHVQ010192246.1:0-14468 GCA_036872915.1 Nanipora kamurai | reverse complement strand
AAAACCTCCGAAAAACAAAAGAATATGGTCTCCCGAGCATATAAACTAGTTAAAGTATTCGGGTGTCGGTTTTTATTTTTACAGTTGAATAAAAACCTTTCCCTCATACTTTAACCTATATGTATTTGTACTATTTGACTGCCTGATATCTCTAGCCAATATGGTTATTTCAGGAAGTTGGTACCTAAACTAGACTAAATAATAAAAATCCTAAATGTATTTATAAAATTATTATACAAATAAATTATTACGATCATAAATAATTGTGCCAATTGTGTAAACTTTACTATATCTGCAGGCAAAGACGGGAACGTGGACTTTCAAAATTTATTTTAGGAAAAAAACTGGTGTTTCGCGAAAGATCTAGCTAATTTTAAGAATTTTTTTGGTACAACTTTTCAAATAGTTTCTAAAACGTGTCCACATCATCACGTCTAATTTACAATCAAAACTATTTTAAGGTAATTTTACCAAAAGGATGTTCATTGCCATTATGTAATATTCATCTTTGCTGAGCATTTGATAACAGCAGTTCAATGCTATTACAAAATTCATAAATAATAATTGGAAAAAATAATTTAATTAAGGGTAGGTGCATAATTATCCAATCATTTTAATTAGCAATCGTGTAAAAACTAATTAACAATTAGATTATGAGATAAAAAGCCATCAAAATGATCCAATAGAAACTGGGAATGAAGGTCCTAATTGTGTAAATGGAAACTAACTGGTGTTAGACTTCCAATTAAAAAATGAACACGTAGACAGTAGTGAATAGATGGCAGAAACTTGTCATTTATTTATTATTATATCACCACCTAATTTGAAATCTTTCTACTAGAATTGTACGCGTACACTTCACGCCCAACTCACTGACCTCTAAATACGCTGGAAAGCTGACTGTCCCTCAAATATTGAAGCGAAAGATGGCGGACAAGCGGCCCATTTTTGGGCGTTCTCCTCCGTCACTCAAGCGCTCACTTGTAATTAGATACAGTCTCCAACACAAACCCTAAACGTAGAACTACTTCCCGTATAGTAAAGAGTTATCAACACTTCCATGGAATGATCACCCACGAACCCCACCCGTCCAGAGCGTCCGACAACCAAAGTATTCACCAGGCAGATCGAAAACGAGAAATCCACAACATGGCTCAGTCACCCAAGGTAACCTCCGGGGTAAATTAGTCTGAGAAGACTAAGTGCAAACGTCCAAGCCCGCGAGGTGGCCTGTGAGAAATGTCCAAATAGGCTTTTATGTAGGCTTAACTTTTTGGCCAACTCATTGACTGGATTCATTCTTCCAGTGGTCCAAACTCGTTCCAAGGCCACTTTAAAGAGCTTGGACAAGATGGAGGTAAAACTAAATGGCGCAAGAAAAGTGCCCAAAGTCCACGGATCCCAACAACTGACCTCTATATAACTGGACTGCTGATGAACCTATGGAAAATGTCCCCAAAAGTCCGCCATCTTGGTATGTCATAAGCCCTCCTCAACCAATTACATGCAAGATGTGTTTCATGAGATCAAACAGGAGCGTGGGGCTAAACTCGAGAGAATAGTGAGTTTAGTGAGTTTACAACGTTTAGAAAGCTAAAAACATTTGTCGGTAAACCGAAAATGTGACTAAGTTCGCATCTTTTACAAGTTTGTAGAGATATTCATGACATCAGATACATTCCTGATATCAGATATGCCTCATATGAGGTTTACCACAGTAAAACTAGCAAGGGGGGTGAATCTGATTGAGCAGTGGCGCATGAGCACCAGGAGCAAACTTAACTTCTGGTGTCCCCCCCCACAATTGCCAATTTGAGAAATAACAAAACGATGGAAAAGACCAGAGTGACAATATTCATTTGTGACAACCTTGCGATATTTTTGTTTTTTAAAATCATATTTAAATTTTAAAAACTCAGGCTTTTAAAATGTGGTGCCCTCTTATTTTACTGCCAAGGGGAAAATTCCAATCCTTTCCCATCCTCCCTCGATATTCTACTAATGATGATGGCGGTCACCCTACATAGAAAAAGACTTTCAATACATTTGCAGATAGTAACTTCGTTATTGTCTGTTGCACACTGGAGATATAGATCAATTTACATGTCGAACAGCTGGCTCATGTTTATTTGCCATGCTGACAACTAGCACTTATCCTCAAATAACGTCGTGTATTTAACATTTTAACGGTTTAGAAAACGCTAAAAACCAAGTCATAAAAATTATTCGTTGCTGAGCAACGAACTGTCACCAGTTACGCGCGCAAAATGGACTTTCGTGGTTCAAAATTTTTCGTAGATTTCAAAAATGTTTGTTGAGTCGAACAGGAAGTGAGCGAGAAATGCAAAAGTTGGAGAAGGCCACTGGTGTCATGTAAACAGGACATTGATTTACAGAAAGTTAACAAAACCCCCACAACGGCTGGAAATCGTCAAAGTCGATTTTACAGATTGGTGTGAAGAAAACGCCACAAATGAAATTTGGTAAAAAATTTTTAGTTGTTAACCACGGTCTACAAAACACTAAAAACCAAGAAAAAAATTTTGCCGCAGTTTTTTGCTGCGCAACGAACTGTCACCAGTTACGCGAGCTAAAATGGACAAAATGTCTCGAAGATTTTCGGCTATTGAAATATAAATTGTTAAATGGTCAAAACTACTTCAATTTCCTGCTCTTACACATCCTGTATTTTTCGAAACTTGACGGTTGATATATGCAACACTGACACTCGAAAATGTGCATTCACCCAAGACAACTCCATTCTCAAGTGATCGAATGTAAGTACTAAATATTGATTCAATGTAGCATTGTTGAAATAGGCTATTTTCATAAACGTCACCCCAAGCTTTGTAACCAAGTTAAAAATTTTCCTTAGACTTACATTGCAATTACATCGTACCGATTAAACTTCTTTTCTGAAAAACATCTGTTCCTTCGAAGGTGTCGCGAATTTGTAACCTGTCTGAAAGTTTTAACATTGCACCTACTAAATACCATTGTCCAGAGAATTTTTACCTATGCCCATAACCTAATTAAAAATCTTCCCTGACGTCACATTTAGACGATTTTCGGCACAGTAAACGTTGCACAAAAATATGATGTGTATAAACCTACCACTTGAGAACAATTTTTAGTGAAATATAGTGTCGGCAATATGTCTCGTATATCATCACCTTTGTCGCATTTCAGCCCTTGAAACTCTGGCCAAAACATTCGGAACCCTCTTACGAATACCAAGAATTCCCCCTGCCAAGAGGAACGATTACAATTTATCTGCTAAATAAATCTTTTCTACCAATGTTACACCTTAGCTATTTATTTGAAAATCTTCATTGCTATCACGTTTCTTTTGATTGTCAACTTGAAAAATAACAAAAATTAATTAACAAATAACGACAGCAGGCGCGCAATCAGGATTTTTATTCCCAAGTAATTTGGAAGTCACAAAATTTTTGAGTTCTTGAACTTCTAAAGTGCCATTTCCTGCAATTTAGGAGCACTTTTCACAGAAATATGAAGACCTATAAAGTAGGTTTTGTCTATGAATTGCTTACGGCATACAGGATTGTTATAAGGTTGGTGACCAAGTACATCGCAATTTGTGATGTGCAATAAATTGTGGAATATTCCACATATATAAGACCATAATGACTAAAACGAACTCCATGACGTTCTAGTGCACTCTTATTATTCAGTTATCCGAAGTAGTATTACTAATTATCCATAATAAGATATTTGCAAAATTTTGTTCTTGGCAGAGTGGGGCCTGGGCCTTCCGCTCCCCTTTGGTTGTGCAGTTGAATAACGGTATGAGAATATTTAGGGGAATACAATTTTACTGGGCATTGTGATATTCTAATTTTATCATTTACATAACCAAAACATTTTTCAAACCATCACAATTTGGCAGCCCCTTTATTTTGGCAACCAGGGGCAGTTGTCCCATTTTGTCCAGCCTGTCCCTTGGTCCATGTTTGTCCAAATACATAGTAATTGAAAAAAAAAATTCTGGAAAAATTCTCGGTCATTAACCCTTTATGGTCCATTAGCCATTTTTCACTTCTCAGATTTTACTCTTGCTACTGTTGTCTACTTATAGTATTTTACTCTTGCTAACACCAGACAAGCTTACTTCTGAAAGGGAAGACCACTGGGCATCATAGGATGAATTTGCTTTCAACATTTTTCGTATAGCTTTTTAGACTTTAGCTTTAAATATTTGAGTTAATTTAGTTGATCATACCAATTCCACCCCATGGCCTCATTGCTGGGAAAATTTTTGACATAAACAGTACAAAAATGATCATTGTGCCCAACACTAGTTGAGTTCATGTATTCATAAAAATGGTCTAGGTATAATTTTATCCCAAACTGCCCCACAAATGTGCCAAATGACAGTACAAGTAATTTGTATTTGCACATAGATGCGTTACATCATTTATTTCATTTAAACATAAATAATAATTCCCTTACAGTAAGTCAATTTACCCACATTCTGATAAGCTCATGAAAGCTTCTTTTGTCATTGATAGTATAAACATCTCAAGCCTTTGCAAATACTATTATCCTAAAGCCCAACATATACAAGAGAAAGTTTCCAAAACAAGTTTCCAAGACACAGTTTCCAAAACAAAAGTTTCCAGTGTATGTTTAAAAGATTCTGGAATTTTGTTTTGGAAACAAAGTTTCACTAATTGGAGCACCATTCTATTTGGCAAAACAAGTTTCAGAAACACTTTAATTCCAACCAATAACATTAGTAACCTGAATCATGTGACCATATTGTGCATTTACACCATAGTCTTTGGACCAGAGTTACATAATAGAGCAGAAATAACTAGTGAGAAATGGTGAATGACATAACTCAACTAACAGGTTTAAATATGCTCCTTGCTCAAGTCTATTCAGAATCCTTTGCCAGGTCCATATTTTCCAATTCTGGAATTGTCTGGCTCTTTTCTTTATGAAAGTATTCACAATCACAATGTTGCATGTTGCCAACAGTCTCTTTCTCTTCACTATTTCAATATAACATGCATTACCAAAGTTCATGCTTATTTGGTGCCAAGTATAACTAAACAAAATACATTGACAACTTTGAGGGTGTATACTGAGCAGTTTCCAAAACTTCTGTTTTGGAAACTTGTTTAGGGAACTTGTTTCAGTGTATGCTGGGCTTAAGAGATTATTGTAGGTGGTATGGAGGGTTTCATGGTAGCAGACACCATCTTTCCAAGTAAAGCTGAGACAACAGGGACTGCAGAGCTTGAGGGCAAGAGATGCAATTGTCCATCTTTTCTGGGCAATCTTACTTTCTTAACACAAATTCATTTTTAAATTGGTGAATGTCTAATATCAGAAAATGAAGAAAAAAATGAGGAAAACACATAAAAAAGGCAATTAAGCACCTATCCACATAAAAAAGAATTGTTACATGGTTGACTCTTGTCATATTTTCACCCACCACTTTGAAAAACCCTCTGCAGTTCCTGGGAAACAGCCATACAACTCTCAAAGCATCTGAGTTACCATGAAACCTTCTATTTCTGATATACCCCTTCAGAATTTTCAATTTATCTACCAACAGTAGTAAACAGTGTGATAACTTGGGAAAATGATGATATTTTCAGATCTAATGATTACGAAAGCTAGATTCTCGAATTTTAACTTGGCTAAGATAAAAGCTTGTTTCTGGTTGAGACACTGGTGGCCACATGTGTTTGATGGTTTTGGTGGTTGTTCTTTGAGGTTGTAACTGCAGGACACAATTCTTCTATTTTGTTGAGCATCGGCAAGGCATGCGCGATTATTTGCAACACATTTCGATGCTTGATAAAGGCATTAAATAAATGAACGAGAAATGCTGTACCGGAAACATTTAAGATATGAATATTACAGTGCTAGCAATTCCAAGAGAAAGGTGTATTTGACGGTTAATATGGAGAAAGTAGGTAACAGAGCATGTAGCATTGGATACACCATACATATACGAACCCTTACTTCTTAATATCCTTGTCTCTGAGAGCTTGCCGGCAGGTGCTAGGCGGCGATTGTTCCTAATCAGGTAAAATTGTATATATCAGATACAAAAAACACGAAATAACTAGTACCTATGCTCCCGCCATATGACATCAAGTCGTCAGCGGCTCACTCACTAAAAATGCTTTTCGCAAACCTTTTGTCAGGAACACGTTTTAAAACTGTAATAAATAAATTTAACAATGGATTTGGTCGAAGGCGTGTCAAATGAGGTTTTGATAGCTTTTACTGTTACGATAATACTACTTATGATATCCATATTTGCACTTTTCTCAAATGGAAGAAGAAGTGAGGGAATCATTGACAATATTTATGAAACTGAGGCGAACAACTCCAATATTCCTTCGTCGAATGTAAATGATAACACAGGTGGAAGCCATAATTTAGAAGACACAGGTCCCGCCAGCAATGTATACGAAGACTTACAGGCCGAGAGAGTTCCCTCTGGTTGTGACACTGCATCACATGGAGAAAATTTAAGACGACGTGTTTCCGAACAAAGCCAGGAAGGGTCTATGGTTATAAGAGTTAAGCACAATGAAAATATTAGATCATTTAATGTTCCAAGAATTTGCACAGTTTTGGAATTGAAAAGGTAATAAAAATGTTTACAATTATGATGACATGTATGTATATATATACATATATATATACTCTGAGTTTCACGCGCTCAGGCGATCATCAGGCAACTCAGCAAATTTCGTCTGTTTCACTTTCTTTATTCGCTCTACTGGTACGGTATTGAGCGCTCTTTACTCTCAAGCCAACACTACAACCTTCTTGGTTATCATTCTTGGTATATATATATATATATATATATACAAAGACTGAAAAAGTAATAAAATTGACGTCGTTTAAACGTTATAGCCTGGTTGCTAAGTTAACCAGCAGGTTTCAAGGTACTCACCAGCCTTAATTTGTCTAAACTCAATATAGAAGTGAGGAGGTAACTAGATAATTAGAAAATTAGACAATGATTGGCTCAGGATCTTAAAGTTAAAAAAAGTGAAAAGCTCTGTTATTTAGACCATTAATTGATTATTGCCTGGCTGGATGGCTGGCTTTCAGTCATCATCAAGAGCGGGTAGTAAAATACCGAATGCTCTTGAAAACATTAGATAAAATATTCAGAGTTAGTCCTGAGATGTATTTTAATTTCTGCTCTGCCGTTCTTTAGTATTCGTGAATGGTCCTTTTCAAACAACGTATTACAGTTGACCGGTTGTAATTTTGCATGTTAGTTCAAATGATACTGGGCATTTCATAAAATGTCCTAGGCCGTTTTTTGCCTGCAAGGCGCTATTTTGCCCTCCAGCCCGCCATCTGAGAGCCACATGCTGACTCTGCGGAAGACAATATGCAAAGATAAAGCCATGTTTCGAAAAATAACTGCCTCTTGAACTCTCAACACTCGAGTTAATAACATAAGACGCCACATAACCCGAAAATAAACATCTAGTAAATAACTCAAGATAAGAGCTTAAGAACATGACAAAAGTGTAGTGATAATATTTCGACTTTATTGCAAAGCCTTCATCAGATCAACTAATTACTCAGAGTATATACGATCCTTAGTTAATAATAAGAAGAGAATATTTCCAGGTGTAATATTTTGACAAAATTATCACCAGACAGAGTAATTTCTGATAATGACTTTGTAATAAAGTTGGATTGTCCCAGCTTAAGATGTTTTTGTCTTGTTGTTGACTGGAATTTTAAGTTTTCAAGGTGACATTATTTTTCGAAATATGCCCATAATAATTGCAGGTCGTTGGCTGGTTGCAGTTTGCTAATCTTGTTATCCTCTGCACATTTTAGTTTGACTTCAAACATTGGCTCGGCTCTAAACCAACTCTTTCCGAGCGCATCACTATGATGAAAGTTCTGTTTGCAGCTCTCTGTGATTGTGGCTTTGATCCACCTGTTAAAATTACCATGTTGTCTGAGGTAAAGTATCTCATCTTGGTTTCGCCTCGTTTGCCCCCATATTCCTGAGTAATTGAATAACTGACGATAGTCTTTCCTCACAATGAAAAATTGTTAATTCTTATAAATTGTGGATACTTCCATTTGGTTGGGTATCAATAACTCCATACAAAGTTTCAAACGACGTAATGATAAATTGTGTTTACCTTCGTCGTATTCACACGTGATAGGTTGCCATGCACGCGCGAGCTTTCAGTCGATTCGAGAAACGCCTGAGATTTGTTCGAGGAAAAATATGGCGACTTTTTAAGGAGTGACAATCCGACGACGGTAAAACAATAAAACAAAAATAAAACAAAAACATTTTCAGAGCCAGGAGATAAGAATGAAAGATGGAAGAAAATTCGTCTCTGATCTGTTCTTTCGTAGGTGAGAAAAATAGGGAAAAATCAGGAGTATGCTCTTTTACGAAAAAACTTTTTTAACTATTTCACATATAAATCACAAAAACTATTTAAGGTGGCTGCCTAGAATAATTTTCAATAAGAGACTGGTAACTAAATTGACTCAACACGCATGCGTAAGTAGTGATCTCGTCGAATCGTTATTCTATCACGAAGCACCGACCGCGTCAGTACAAAAGTTAAATTTTTGGATGTTTGCTTCGATGGATTTCTTTAAAATTTGGTAAATAATGCAAACACTTAAATTCGGCCTTTCTACTTTCATAAAATAATTGAAGTCTGATGTGAAAAAATTGGTTTTGACCAACTGTTTTTTGAACGAATCTTCTCGATTTTTAGTCACAGAATCAAGTACCTACCTTCGTGTTGGTATATTACTTCATAAATCACGGATAAATTTCCTTCATTGTATTTATCCCGAAGTAACTTCTTGTTTGCCAGATTTACATGAGAAAAATGACGGTGTTGCTTCTGTACTATTTTCCTGATTTATTTGGAGAGACATTAAGATTACTCATAGAGGGTAAGTCCGAGTTTACACGTCTCCTGCCTTTGTGTCCTAGCCTCATTTTACTTTCTGTATCTTTATGCTACGTCCATAGAACACAGTATCGTCCAGAGGTAACTAATAGACCGAATGCTCAAATGGCCGCGTATGTTATCTTCGTGATATGTACTTAAATTTGTCCGAGTAGGCTCTTTCTTACTTAATGCTGAACGCAAATTTGGTTCATGTGGGAGCTTGGTAAATATCAGATGACTAGAGGACGTTCGTCAAGCTCGTTCTCTCAGAAAAATGATTTCTGAGCCCTAGGCGGGAATCGAACCCGCAACCTTCTGATGACCGGTGAGACGCTCTGTCACTATTATCATATCGTGGCTTCCGCTTAGGCAGTACATATGACGAACCTGCACCTTAGCTCATCATCTGAGTCTTGGTAGCTCAATGGTCAGAGCGTCTCACCGGTCATCAGAAGGTTGCGGGTTCGATTCCCGTCTGGGGCTCAGAAATCTTTTTTCTGAGAGAACAAGCTTGACGAACGTCCTTTAGTGGTCTAGGCTCTTTCTTGAAGTTGCATTTCAAAAGAACATCAGTACGGCAACGAGATTAGTCAGGGTAGTCTCGTTGGTAGTCGTATTCGCATTAAGCCAGTGCGTTGCTTTACGGTATTTAGCTTCTGCCTTGCATTGTGTGTTGTCATATTTTGCTGTGTTATACTGAGTTTCTGTCGTGTTAAGCTGTCATTTATCGTGTCGTGTAACATTTTTGCCTGTTTGTTGTGTCGTATTGTCTCCTGTTGTTTTGTATCGCGCTGTACTCTGCCCTGCTCTGCGCTATTTTATTGGGGTTTCTTGTATTTCATATTATGTTTGGTTGCATTACAGTGGTTTTACTGACGTAAGCTATTTCCTGTGTACGTTTTAGGTTCAGCTGACCATGCACTTTGTATTAGGTGTTGGAATGAATTTTTGACCGCAACAAAGATTTTGATCGAGGACAGGGCAAACCGTGAACTTAAACTGAACACTACTCCACCTTATTTAGTGGAACAAGAGCAGGTACAGCCATCGTAAAGGCCCAACCGAGGCAATAAGAATATGTTCATAACCAACCTGAAAATGGACGGGATTCCAGTGAGCAATGCTTTTGGTTTTCGATTGACTTAACTTGCCACTGGTATATCCTAAGCAATAGACCTTCCTGGATCTCCAGTGAATATTGTTTAGTTGTTACTGGAGTTGTTGCGACACTCGAGTTTCCTTATTCACTGACTCTCGATTGAAAGGCAAAACAGCAAGATTACATTTTTAACTGATTGGATTTCCAAACATAGCCGTATTGGCAAAAAAATTGAAAGGGCGACAACAAAGACTTGCCCGAATTTTACGTAACAATTACAATAATTCTACTCCAAGTTGTAACAGATTGCGCGGATGTTCACGAATTCAATCAAATTTTCAGTATTTTCTCTGGCTTAGGGGGCATTTGCCCCTCTAAACCCCCGCCTCGCACACCTTTGTTTCCAGGTTGTGAGGTGGCCTGCACGAACACTTAGTCCTTGGTCAGACGGCGTGTGATAGTCGATCATAGTTTAAGATCTCATTTTCTGTCCAAACTATCATCGACTATCATCAACTATCATCATCGCGTGGTCACACGGGAAAAAGTATCATCGAACATGCTCAGAACGAATGGTAGTCCGTGCTCGATGATGACAGTTGGTGGTTAAACGGAGCTACAGCTTCAATTATCTATTAATTGCTGAACACCAAGTCGGTTCATATGGGAACTTGGTGAATATCAGACGACCAACGAACGTTCGTCAAGCTCGTTTCCTCAGAAAAACGATTTCTGAGCCCTGGACTGAAATTGAACCCACAACCTCCTGATGACCGATGAGACTCAGATGGTGAGCTGAGGTGCAGGTTCGTCATATGTACTGCCTAAGTGGAAGTCACGATATGATAATAATGATAGAAGTATTAATTGCTGAACACAAAATCTGTTCATGTGGGAACTTGGTAGTTTCAATTATCATCGACTATCACGGATTATAATAGTCTATCATGCGCTGTTTCACCAAGGCTTTAACCTGTAAAATTATCATCGATTATCACAGACTATAATAGTCTATCATGCGCTGTTTCGCCAAGGGTTTAACCTGTAAAATTATCATCGACTATCACGGACTATAATAGTCTATCATGCGCTGTTTCACCAAGGGTTTTTTAACCTGTAAAATTATCATCGATTATCACGGACTATAATAGTCTATCATGCGCTGTTTCACCAAGGCTTTAACCTGTAAAATTATCATCGACTATCACGGACTATAATAGTCTATCATGCGCTGTTTCACCAAGGCTTTAACCTGTAAAATTATCTTCGATTATCACGGACTATAATAGTCTATCATGCGCTGTTTCACCAAGGCTTTAACCTGTAAAATTATCATCGGCTATCACAGACTATAATAGTCTATCATGCGCTGTTTCACCAAGGCTTTAACCTGTAAAATTATCATCGATTATCACAGACTATAATAGTCTATCATGCGCTGTTTCGCCAAGGGTTTAACCTGTAAAATTATCATCGACTATCACGGACTATAATAGTCTATCATGCGCTGTTTCACCAAGGGTTTTTTAACCTGTAAAATTATCATCGATTATCACGGACTATAATAGTCTATCATGCGCTGTTTCACCAAGGCTTTAACCTGTAAAATTATCATCGACTATCACGGACTATAATAGTCTATCATGCGCTGTTTCACCAAGGCTTTAACCTGTAAAAGGTCACTCTCAGTGGACATCCGCTGAGAAAAAACAATTTAGTGGGATTTCCCACTTTTCAGTTTATAACAAAGGACAGTGTAAACCAACAATCAGCTAAACAGCTAAAATCCTTTTGTAATCGTACTGTAACGTTATGGAACAATTTAAATCCTTCAGTTAAGTCTGTTTTAGAGTTTAAGTGAGTTTGCGTTTGGTCTAACTTCTTTTGTAAACATCTTCAGGTTAGCGAGACCATGACTTGGCTGGTGGAATATTATAAGGACCAGCGGTTGTCTTGCAGCTCCAGCTCGGCAGAAGGATTGTTCACTTTGTGGAAACCTTATCTGACTTCTCTTACTGCGCTTTATGAATACGTTGCACGGCAATCGATTGCAGCCCAAGAAAATAGCCTCGCAAATAATGACGTTCAAGGTAAATTGCATACTTTGTAAAACATATCTAGAAACTCAGAAAAGTTTCTGAGCAAACTCAGAAATTTTCCCATGATTTGCTAACATTGTCAAAGTCATCTAGAAAAGTTGACTCGAAGCGGACTTTGAACTCGCACCTTCGAATACCGGCCGTCGCTCTACCGCTTGAGCTATCGAGTCTACAGAGATTGGAGGCGAGTTATTATCCAACTTAACCGCACGAGATATACGCGCGACAGTTCTATTCCAGACGATTTTACTCGTCCAGGGGAAAGTCCTCGGACAGGAAAGAGTTAACACCGGTTTAAAACTTATCTCTTTAACTCATTCCTGTCCGTACAGGTCATCGGTGACCTATGGAAACTTTAGTATTTTACTCTGGCTAACGCCAGGCGATTTACTCGTCAAGGGGAAAGTTCTCGGCCAGGAAAGGATTAATCGAGTGAAAATGCCACAATATTTATTGAATATCCCCGATTTTAACTTTCTACATTGTTTTATACACTACTCATACACCATCCTATATTTTTTACGACATTCTTTAAATCCTGTTCCCTGAATCCGATAAAATTTAGTCGGCCGATAAAATATAAGTTTAGTTGTACGAACGTGCGTGGATAACGATGTTTGCCTGTTAGGACTTACTCACCGGATAAACTACCCACCGGATAAGCTATTCACCGGATAAGCTATTCAGACTTTGAACAACCAACCCCAGGTTTTCCAGTTTACAAACAAAGTGTGTTACCCATTACACGGCGAAGAGTGGTTAATATTAGGCAGTAACTTCTTCCTCCGTGCAATTTTCTTTATACTTTGTTTTTCTTCATAGCGACGACTTTCGTGTGGAAAAGAATCTGTGACTTATTCTCTCCGTGGATTTTTCCTCGTGAGATCAGCAGGTAAAGTTTGCTCCATGCTGATACAGTTTGCAAACTTCCATTACAATGTATCCTATCTGATGCTCTGTTAGCTGTTTTCATATCTTTCTTAATTATTAACTTTCTATCCCGTCCGTTTGTTCTTTTTTGTCATGGTACAACGTCATTCTCCTTCGTGAGCTTCTCTTTTGATCAATTCTCTTTAACTCCTGCTATCTGTTGTTTTTTTATTCCCTGTCACTAAATGCACTAAAATTGGTTCAGAAATAGACGGATCTGAAGGATACAATAAAATCCCGCATATAGGAACCTGTGAATTAAGAACCTGCTAGGCTAAAATTTGCCCTTTATACCCCCATTCTATAAGAACCTCTTTAACCCAAAAAATTGACAGGTTCTTATTTGAAAAACTTCTGTTGAAATAACTGAAAATAAAAGAAAGAAATTTTGCGCGTTTTGTCTGCCAAAAGATGGGATATATAGAGAAATTTTTGGTATTAACATTATTTTAAATTGTTTTAAAAAGATTTCTTGGTGACACTGCAACACAGTTCAAATCTTATTTTTGCATACATCTGGCAAAGTTTGAAAGTTATTGTAATGTCTAAATATGTGATACTTAGGTATAACTAAAGTGTTTATTGTACCAAAGCAAGGGACCACTTCCTTTTGGAGTTAGTAGTTAAAAGAAAATAAGAACCTATTTAAGAACCTAAATAGCCTAAAATCCCAGTGAAGACCAATTATATAAAAACCTTTTTAGGGTAACTAGAAAAAATAGTGGTTCTTATACGTACTGATCACTTCAATCTGAGAATGATTCTCGTGAAGGCCCGGGGCACGGCAGCTATTTAAAAATTCCTTTGTGAAAAACAACACATATTAGATTTATTCCAGTTCATTTTTGCTAAGTACATATCATTTCTTGATCTTTTCAATTATTGATTAAAATTTCTTCTTAAAATAGTCGGTTACATTCACCGTGGAGCGAAATAGAAGTGGTTGAGGCGTCGGAGTTCGTGGATCTTTATATTAGAGTGCTGATTTATTTTCAGAATTTTCTTCCAGGTTAGACGGAAATTGTATTCTATCTTTCTTCGTTCTCTCTCGTTCTTACTACCTTCCTTCTATACTTCCTTCCTTTTTTCCTTCTATACTTCCTTCCTTTTTTCCTTCCTCCTTTCCTTCTTTCCTTCCTCCTTTCCCTCCATCCTTCCTTCCTTCCTTCCTTCCTTCCATCCTTCCTTCCTTCCTTCCTGCCTTCCTTCCTTCCTTCCTTCCTCCCTTCCTTCCTTCCTTCCTTCCTTCCTTCCTTCCTCCCTTCCTTCCTTCCTTCCTCCCTTCCTTCCTTCCTTCCTTCCTTCCTTCCTTCCTTCCTTCCTTCCTCCCTTCCTTCCTTCCTTCCTTCCTTCCTTCCTTCCTTCCTTCCTTCCTTCCTTCCTTCCTTC
>JBAHVQ010192225.1:0-14468 GCA_036872915.1 Nanipora kamurai | reverse complement strand
GTTCGAATCCCTGCCGGGCCAAGTAGAGTTTTCTCTACTTGTCCGGTATGGTTCGTCGCTCGGAGTAGCATTAACATAATTATTCTTCACCCGAGTTCATCTTCTACTCTAGCATAATAAGGTGGATATTCAGTATCTCCCTGATAGTTATAGAACACCAAGTGCATCATGGAGATTCTGGCAATTTCGATCGTATACGTTAAGTTTACGCATATTAATGAAATATTCGATCTATGTTAGGACGGTTTGTTATTAGCACGGGTCAATAGTCTTTATGATCAGTTATTGTCTAATCTGTAGTTCTTTGTCAACCTATTTAATCAATGTCTAGATGAAGGGAATGTCTTGGGATATAATCAACGATTAAATAGCCTCAGAGAAAGATGACTTGTAGTTATTCGTTTCACTGATAGTGTTCAATAAGCATATTGATGGGTTTGCAAAATTGATAGTCCGTATTCGAGGTTTACTTTCAGTCTAACAGATATGAAGGGACGACCGTAAACTCCTCACTTTCTGTTTCATTGAGGATAAGTTTTAATCCAATTTAGGTGAAATTGAAACAAGAAAAAAAGCCCAGTTTGATTGCTATATTTTGCCAACATAGGTTTTAAGCTGCATCCTCGTAGGTTATTTAACAATGTTATAATCGCACCAAATGTTGAAGTTGCAAAACTATTTGGACTTCGGTTTTCTTTCTTAATTCTTCAATTTTCAGACCTCCAGGAGGAATTTACCTTGTCGATGAACACCAAAATTAAAAGTTTAACTCGTTGAAAGTTTAACTCGTTTAGCCCCGTAATTATTCAAAATCAATTGAATCCTCGATGTAAATTTCGATTGAATGACGGCCTGATACGGATTCCACTCTCAACTAACTTACCTAGAAGGAAAAAAAAGTAAAAAATGCAAGGAGATTATAACAAGTATATATGCTTAAGATCCCTTACCTTCAAATTTAGAATTTGAACACGCAAACAAAAACTGCGCTACAGCAGGGCCATAGGCTCAAACACCGGAAGCAGGCTTGAACGAGCCCTAGAACGGTTGTGCCATGAAAAAATGAGGAGCTGTGGTGATCAAGCATAATTGCACAATAACCAGTCCGAGTCCGAACGTAAACGGATCTTCTCTGTCTGAGGGTAACATTAAGCAGCAATGGCTAGAGTAGAAGATGAACCCGGGTGAAGAATAATGATGTTAGATGCTACTCCGAGTGACGAACCATACCGGACAAGGAGAGAAAACTCTACTTGGCCCGGCAGGGATTCGAACCCGCGACCTTCGGTTTACTAGTCCGACGCTCTACCAACTGAGCCACAGGTCAAGTTGGGAGCTGGTCGCGAAATAAATGTTACTTTGGCTCTTGATATTTCGAAACACGATCTAGTCTCTTCAATATCGGGACATTTAAATCCAATCTGATATTAAATGGCTATAGCCATTTAATATATATTTAATAATGATGGCTTATGATGGCTTTCCCAACTTGACCTGTGGCTTAGTTGGTAGAGCGTCGGACTAGTAAACCGAAGGTTGCGGGTTCGAATCCCTGCCGAGCCAAGTAGAGGGTCAAAAAGCTTCTGTCCGGTATGGTTCGTCACTCGGAGTAGCAATTACATCATTATTAAGCAGCAATTCAACAATTCTACTAACGCCAATCGTTACGCAAGCTTAAAAACGAACTGTAATTTTAGCTCCAATCTTATACCTAACGTAAACGCCAGATCAACTTTACGTCGCTGTTCGAGCTCAGATTTTTCATGACATATGAGTTAATCTTGTTCTCTAACATCTTTGTCAAGCAGGTCACTCCACCAAATTGTGAAAAAAAAATTAGCCAATATACTAAATGGAATGCGCATTGGATACCATCAGAAAATGGTGTCTTTCATCAGACAATTTTTAAATAATGTCAAATGAATCTAGCTGGAGCGTAATGTCTGAGTAGAGAATGAGTCTCTTCTAGGAGCCCAGCTTCAATCTAAATCTTAGCCAAGATTCACTCTAACGATGTATCGTCGCTCGAAACTGCAGTATTTTATATTCCAGGTTTCGTTAGTTTCTTGAACCTTCTGGCTATCTTCGCGTCATTCAACACTTTCTACGCAGCATTTTATTTTTTGCTTCTTTTTGTCATGCCTTATATTCATTCGACAAGTTTTCTTGTAAACAAAAGCATAGAAGATAAAGGCTCTAAAAGACCGATATTAGAACACCAACCATTAAAATGACTTCTATCATGAAATGTCGAGTTACATCACAGCCACATTCTTGCTAGGTTGTAACTAATATTATTATTATATAGACAACGACCATAACTTCCCTAAGCGGAAGTTACGACTTCCGCTTAGGCCGTACATATGACGAACCTGCAGCCTAGCTCGCCATCGGAGTCGTAGTGGCTCCGTGGTTAGAGCGTCTCACCAGTCATCAGAAGGTTGCGGGTTCAATTCCCGTTTGGGGCTCAGAAATCGTTTTTCTGAGTAAACGAGCTTGACGAACGTGGTCTAGTCGTTTTCATTTGTGTTTATCTGAACAAGAATGGCGTCAAACTTTCCATACGCATTTCATGGTGAGAAGTCGTAACTTCGTTATCCCGCCTAGTATATAGTCGATAGGGGAGGGAGGTAGACGATCATTAACAGACAATCGTCAGTTTATTACTTACCGGAGATGACTTTCCTGACACGAGCCAGTTTGACAGAGTTGGGTAGTGAAGAGGACTGAGTGATCTAGGAACAGTACAAGATGTGAAAAACGTACAATAAGGCTTGAAAGATATTTTACTATTTCATCATCAAATTTTCTTGCTTAATATACAGGGGTGGTTTTAGAGGGGTCCAGGGGGTCCAATAACCTCCCGTCGGAGACTGGGCCCTAGGGATACTGTAAAAAGTAAATAATTCGTCCGAAAGTCATCAGTCATGGGCCATGGCGAAATCTTTAATTCTACTACAAAAATAGTAGTGAACTCTACTACAAAAAAACGTGACTAAGAATCTTAGAATTTGCTCATAAGTGCCCTCAACGTGAAGGAAATGTCATTTCAGAGATCCTAGATCCGAAAATTTTACGGGGAACATGCACCCGGACCCTCTAAGAATGTTGTTACTTTGACCTGATTTTATCTGGCCCGTCGTGGAAGCCTGAAAAACCTGTCGGTGAAGTCCTTTAGCCCCTACTTTTATTACATATTTCTTAAACAAAATTCACGTGAATAGACAAAATAAGACAAAAACAAAAAGATAAGAAGAATTTTAAACAGTTCTCTTTTATTTGCCAGTTGGTTATGCTTTCAACCGCCATGGATCCTAATCCTCAACCATGTATGATCTGTGGCGGAGCAGTGGCCAGAATCTGGTCCATGAACAGCCATCAAGGAGATCGTTACCTACGAATCGACCCGACTGTAAGTGTGACCAATGGTACCAAGGTAGATTTCGCTGGGGAACTGGATCTCCATTTCTACGAGGGTAAGTAGCCAACTAAACTATGGTTTTGATTACTACTTCAAAAACTCATTCATATTCAATAGGCATCTTGCCCAGTTGCGTACACGTATGTGATCATGTGCACAGGCTTTTGTACTTGATAAACTTGTTATCATGATTAGCATGAAGTTTTGTTATCTTTAAAGTGCATATGAAATGAAAATTAAGTTTGTCTTGTATGAAAGAACTCTTAAAATTATAACGCAACTGCTTTTACAGATTTTGCGTATCTCAGTTCGTTCTTGAGATATTAGGATTTGTTTGATATGTAAATAACACCTTGCATACGGTGCATAATGAGTTACTATATTTCATTGTACGGTGCATAATGAGTTACTATATTTCATTATACGATGCATAATGAGTTACTATATTTCATTATACGGTGCATAATGAGTTGCTATAAAATTAGCAATTTTGTTGAAGTTATTGAACAAGATCACATGAGACTGTGGATGTGGGTGTACTTTTCCCATAACACTAAACAAACAAAGTTTCTGGTGATTTTCTACGACGTATGCAAGGTACAATTTACATATCAAATAAATCTTGATATCTCAAGAACAAAGTGAGATACAAAAAAGTGTAAAAGATGTTACGTTGTAATTTCAAGAGTTCTTTAACGTCAGAAAAAAACTTAATTTTCATTATATATGCACTTTAAAAGCCAAGAAACTCTTAAGGGAAAATATGGAGATAATTCACAGATTGGGTTAAACAACTTGAAATTTTGAATTTGCATTAAGCTGATGTGCTAATTAAGGTGAAAGTTTTATGAAAAGAATACTCACGAGCGGAAAATTTTATATAAAATTTTCATCCTACCTAGCATGAAGCTTGTTTACTGTAAAAATACGGATAGATTAACATATAACGGTAGAAATGAAAATTACCAAGCAATGTTTTCGAAGCAGCTGTTTAAAGCGCCAACAGCATGTGCATCTTTGATCAATTCTACAAGTTCTCCTTTGTTTTTACGTAATAGTTCAAACACGAGTTGGTGTTCTCATTCCAATTTTTAGATACCTAGAATCCCGTTTAAAAATGAGGCGACGCCGAGTTTTTAAAACGAATTTCGACGTATTTTAACATCGGAGGAAGAACACTGATCGAGTATTTGAAATTACTTCACAAACAAACTAGTATTTTGAGAGAAAATCAAGTCAAAAGTTGGAAAAATTTAGCTTTAATCTTCCTGCGATTTCTAAATTCTATTTAATTATGTATTTCTTTTATATTTTTCTAAAGGAATTATTAATGAGTTTTAGGAGAAGTGTTTAAAACGTGATTATGAGGGTTTTGTATTAAGAAGATTAAAAATCTGAACGACCAGCTCGAGAACGTTTTAGATATGATGAAATACGAGCTATGTATTAAACAATACATAACAATAAATACAGTGTGTGCCAAAGAAAAATGCTTCCCTAGCAATTCTTCGTTAATGTTCTTTACAAATTACTTTTTGTATAGTGATCCCTGATTGAAAATCGTTCCTGAGCAAAATCTATTATGTCTCAATAATTTCTTATGTCATTTAGCTCTGGTAAAGTTTAAAGACGTTTCTGTTGGATTTCCTGATTTTGAGACCAGAATCATACTTACATTTTTTTACAATGGAACAACATACCATTTGCAAGCGGGTGGAACCGATCAAGAACTTCGAGCAATTGTAAGTGAAGAAAACAGAGTTACTGGGAAATTACTTGATTTCTTTTTGTATTACATTGCTTCATTTTTTACTTACCCGTAAATCGTTTTGACAACTTCTTCAAACCATTTGGGCAAACAAAAATTGTTTACAGGGAGGGTAATGCGCACGAGCAGAATATTATTTGCAGTGTAAATACGATGTCGAGTCAATGTGCACGAGCAAACCATCTTCCGACATAATGTCGGAAGACGCATCAGACCATCTGATGACGAGATGGTCCTTCAGTCAACCAAAAAAGTGAGAAAAATACATCGAGTGACAATGAAATGTTTTTGTAGGAAGAAAAACTAAAATATTGCGATCAACTTATTTTCAGCCGATAATTTTCATGACATTTGACTTTTTTAGCCGGAAGACATAGCTGCAAACCTTACAGACAAAAGCGACGTCTTTTCTCCGGTGAGGTTAAAGTATGAACACAACCTTTTTTTTGTGTTTGAATCTGTTAAACATCGAAACTATTACTTGGGATCGAAAGGGAACGGTGAAAGCAAACTGGTCAACACACACAGTGAAGCTTACAGAGATTCTGAAACTCTCCATAAGCTAATTGACCCAGGTAAGCCAAAAAGTTTCTTTACAGTAAACACCAAAAAATCTAGAGGTGGTTGTTTATTACGCCTTTTGGCCTTCATTAAAGTGAAGGCGGTGTTCCTTAAAGCGATTGTCACCTTCAATAGTGCCTTTCAAACTCCAACAACGCCAATCAAATTATAATTGCACAAAAAGTAAATTCACTTACAACAAGTAATTAAATATTCAGTTAACTTGAAGTTCAATAACGTCAATGTAAAAAACATTAACGTTTATGGTATTTCATTAGCGTCAATCAATATTCAATAAGAAAAATGGGGAAATCAACAAAATAAAATAAAAAGTCAATTGGCGAGAACGCGTAAATATTGATATATGTTGTATGAAGAAGACTGGTAATAACAATTACCACGACTAGCATTGTCTACAGGAAATTGTTGCACAAGATATAGCACTTGAAACATTGTTTCCAGATGTGTACGGCTAGAGTAAGCGTTACAAGGACTGAACAAAGAAAGATACAGAGAATTTGCAGGATAACAGGGAAAGGTTAATACTGTTTTTTGAAGAGCCAGAACCAGACTATATCTTAGAATGACGGATACTTTGGGGTTCAATTGTTCAACTGCCAAATGCAAGGATAATATCCAAGGAAGCGAGGGTTAAGAGTCCTTACGAACCTTATCTTATCTTTCTGCAATATTCTCTCTCTCCTTCTTGGCTTAGTCATTGCAACGTTCGGTCTAGCTGCGCGGATGTGAAAAAAAAGAGAGAACAAGAACTAAAGAAAAAGATTTCATGCGTCAAAGCGTTAAGTGCTATCTTGCGTAAACGTATGTACAACAGATACACACATATTATCGCTAATCGACTTTTCATTTTATTTTGTTGATTTCCCCATATTTCATACTGAATTTTGATTGATGCTAATGAAATACCATAAATGTTAATGATTTTTACATCGACGTTATTGAACTTCAACTTAACGGAATATTTAATTATTAGTTGTAAATTAATTTACTTCTAGCGCAAATACAATTTGTTTGGCATTGTTGAAGTTTGAAAGGCACTATTGAAGGTGGCAAACGCGCTAATGAACACCGCTTTCACTTTAATAAATAGTAAAAGGTGTATCTTGTGTATCTTGCGTATCTTATATATCTTGCGTACCTTGTGTACCTTGTGCATCTTCTGTACCTTGTGTACCTTGTGTTCCTTGTGTACCTTGTCTACCTTGTCTACCATGTGCATCTTCTGTACCTTGTGTACGTTGTGCTCCTTGTGTACCTTGTGTACTTTGAGTACCTTTAGTACCTTGCGTACCTCCTGTACTAATACTTATATCCTAAAAAATTCAGAAAAAGGTTACTTTGTTGACAAGGAGTCAACATGCCTGTGAAACAATTTGATACACAAATATGTATGGCGTTGGAAAAACTACACCTTATTTTACGAGTGTCCAACGAAAATACTCAATTTTTTACCTTGAAACAGTGAGACCTTACTTAATATAGCTTTAATATAAGTTAATATAGCTTTAGTATAAGTTAATATAGCTTTTCATGATATTTTGGAAAGATATTAAACCTGCCATATCACAAAATTTAAAACTACATAACAGGAAAAGTGTTGATTATATTGAGCTCAAATTTTCGACGAAAACTTGAAACACAGATTTAGTATGAAAAGGTTATAGACAATAATAATTTTTACATTAAGATTTTGAAGATGCCACGTGCAAAACACCTAATCAGCATTTCAATGGTGTACAACCCGTATGAAGCCGGCAATTTAAAGGCATATGACGTAAAACACAAATATGAAAATCGTCCACAAATCTCAATATATAGGTGAGAACAAGATGCAAAAACAAAAATCAGCGTCAGTCTAAGTGTACAGACTCTCGGGTAGACAAGAATTTTGTTCAACTTCCCTCTTTTTCTTCAAATCTTTACTATTGATCAGTCAGTCACCTCACCTATTAGTGAAGGATTCACTAGTAGGTCTTTTCTTCCTGTTATCTTGAACTTTTGTCTAAGCCCTATCTGGGGACACCAGGAAAGCAACAGATCCAACATGTTGCATTCCTAAATATGCCATTTGGTCATCCTAACTGGTCACTCAAGGTGAGATATAATTTTTCTCAATGCCACAACAATGGTCTATACGATGCAGTGACCTTGTAGTCCTGGGTGTCAAACGGATCGAGATTTGGTCCGTATGAGCTAATTACAAATTACGTGTTATCAAACAAATTACATGAAGTATACTATCACAAGCTGAAAGAGATATCTGTACAGTTAACTATAACATGAGAATAATTTGAGGTAGCCATTCTTGTTTGAAATATTTTATTAAGTTTTCTGTCAGTCTCTCAGTCTTTTCAAACCACTGCTGATTCTTTTTTATTTTCGAGTGATTATATGAGATTTTTCATCCGGGTTTAATGGGAGGGAAAAATCAACGCTACTAACTCAACGCTTTAGATCGGGCTAAAATTTTTGACATGTAATCCCCAAATAGTTTAATTTCTAAGAGCCCAGGCGCACCTGCTAACTAAGATGATATTTCAACCTGAGTTTGAAACCTTCAAGCAATCGGTCCCTGACAAACCCGTTCAGCGAAACTGATAAAAAGTTTAAAAAAGGAAATTCTGTTCATGGATTAATTTGCTGCGACTGTTTCAATTAGGTAACGAGATCGCTGGTGCGTCATTTGGAACCGTTGTTTCCGCCAAGAGAAAGCGTCGGTCGGTTGTAGAAACCGGTGTTTTATCTAGAGTAATGGAAGAAATGTTTCCCGGCAAACTCTTCAAAAAGAAGGAGTTTAACGATACTGCACAAAAAACTACGATGAGCTCTATCAGAGCTTACGTCACGGTTCCTGAACTGAATGCCTTCACTCTATGTTTTTGGATCAAAACAAAGGACGACTATGGACAAATATTTGCGATCATTTACCAAGGCGAAAAGAGCCCAAGAATCGAAGTTTCTATAAGACGTGGAAAACTGGTGCTTCGTCTGATCCGTAAACAAAGGTGAATAACATTAGACCTAATTCATGCAAGTGCTACTTAGTTATTAATACTTTGAAATTGTATTAAATCAACTATACTTGCAGATGTTGTGAGGCATGTCGTAGCTTGGTGTGAGTAGATGGAAATTGCGCATGCCCCTCAAACTTATAATTTCAGAAAGGTTTTCTGATCGGGAATCGAACCCGTAACCTTTTGATCGCCGGTCAGATGCTCTAACCATTGAGCTACAAGGACTCAGATGGCAGAGCAAAGGTTACTTTTCACTAGTTTGCAATTGACATGTGTATTGTTTACTGCAATCTCGACAAGTGATGTAATCTACATTAATTAATGTGATTGTAATCATAATTACGTGGTTGACAGTTGATATTTTGATAAGTAGCGACATTGGTTCAAATGACTTTCAAAATATATCATGATTCTAATCGTAGCAATTGATGATCCGGGCAGAAATCTTACTCGTGTTAAAAATATGATGGCCCAATAGAGGCATAACAAAGACATAGATTATGAAAATTTTAATAAACTGAGGTCTCGTCGCTAAATCCGCTCTGAAGATGTTGTGCGTTTAGCGACGTACCCTAAATTTATTAAAATTTTTGTAATCTATGTCTTTGTTATACCTCTATTTAAATGTATTGTCGGGGCCATCATATTTTGAACACGAGCATGATTCCAATGTTGCGAAAAATAAATAGATCTCTTAAGAATCGAACAAACTGAATTTGTGAATTAATTTCTTTTTGATTTAGGTTCATCAGAAGATGTGGAATAAGTGATGGAAAATGGCATCATGTTTGTGTTTCCTTGCAAAATACAGGCAGAATGTTTGTTTTCAAAGACGGCAACGGTATATATAAAACTTTCTTCCCGTATATGCGAAAAAAGAACCGTCCGTTACGAAAACGTGCCACCGTCTTCCTGGGCCGCCTTAATGGTAAGAGTACACAAGGCCTTCAATCTTATTTTCAACGAACAATAATTGTAAATATTGTTTATAATAATAGTAATATTTTAAAAATTTTAAGGCTTCAGGGCCACCGTTGTAAATTAAGTGTAAATAATAATGATAGCTTTGCATGGGATGGTCTGAATGAGTCGGGTCGGCTGAGTTGTTCCGCCATAAAAATTCATCAAATCAAATGTTTTCTTTCTTTAATTAATTTACAGGTAATCGTAAATTTTCTTTGCATGGTGACTTAACTCAAGTGAACATTTGGAATGCATATCCGCAGTTTCGTATCAAGCGCATAGCGACCAACACAGCTTGTGGAGGAGGAAACATAGTGAAATGGACAGATTTCTACAGAAACAGGCCGTCGGAAGACGTTTTGCTTTATTCATGTCAGGACTGCCCGAAACGTATTGGCTACAATTTTGACAAGAAAACGCAAAATAATTTAGTCTAGGGGAATAACTCTGGGAGGAATAATTCAGTTCGAGGCATAGCTCAGTGCGATGAAAGTTAATTTTAAGGGAAATAAATAGATATTATTGCTGAGACTTTTCTTTTAATCCTAGGGATTGTAAGGGCACATAACTAGAAAATTAAGTTTACTTTATTTGAAAGAATTTCTGAAGTGATAGAGATTACTTCATAGTGAATGCGTACGTAGGATTTTTATTCACAAGTTGTGATGTATTGTGAAATGATGAAGGGAAATGATATGGTACAAAGGTATGAGGGAATGAGTTTTCTGATACACCACAAGGAGTGAATAAAGCATTTGCCATGATGTAGTTTGTCTATTATGTAAGTACTGACGTTTTAAAGTTAATTATTTGGAGAAGACTAAACCTGGTTGCTTATAATGTTACTTTATTACCCTCACAAATAGATTTCCGTCATTAAAATTGCGCATTGTTTGTAAAATATAAATTTGTCCCCTTCATTCACACTTGTCATAATTATACACAATAAAGTCCTGTTCAGTGCACATTTCTTTTATCGATTTTTGATAATTTACATCGTTGTCAAACATCAAAATCCTCGGCTTAGAAACGATCAGTCGGCAACCATCAGATCAACGATCGGAAAAAATCGGCAACCGTTTCTAAACTAAATGTCTGTCATTTGTATTTTATGACTGAATGTCTATGTAGAGACTGGAAGAGCTTACCGGAAAGATATTTTATTTATTAAAATCTTTGTTTTATAGTTAAATAACAAAGTTTGCTCAAATTGCTGCAATCTTATTTCCGAGATTCTTGATTTAAGATAGGTCTGGAAGAGGACCCCAAACCCGGCTATAAAAATGTGTTCACTGATTTCCTACACCTTGACTTCAAACCCCCCTCCCAAGGGCCGGAAACCGAGGCCTAACGACATTGCTGCCCGTTTCTATGGAAGTAAAGGGATTCCTCAAAGAGATGCAATTGCATAGAGTAGGGCTGGGACCTACATTTTCGATACAGAGACTCTCAAAAAAGTTTGGATGCTTGTGATCCTTATGCCTTACAATGAGACTAATATAAGAGAACAGATTGTTATAAATTAACTAAGTCAGGGTTGGTGACCAAAAAAGAGATAGCAAAGTTGCTTTATTGACCGAGGCTAGAAGTACCGAGATGAGCAACTGGGTTATATACCGAGACTGTTTTAGCTGATCATCTTATTTCATGATTATGGTGGTTTTGTGCAGATTTTCTTAACAAAACGCAGGCACGTTAAGGATGTCTTTTTAATCGGATGTTCAAGGATACAATTAGGAAAAACTGAATAGATTCTTCTTCCGCTCTTAACTTGATATGTTTTGTACAAATGGGTGACGTCTCGTAGGAACAACAATACTTCTGGGTTGAAATGCAACTCAGATTTCGTTGCCTGTTTTGAGGATCAAAGAAAAGGGACAGATTGTGCAAGTTTTTGCTTTAAAAAAAGAAGAAGCACTGTGCCATTGCAGCAATTTCTGATTGAAAACAATTTTGCGACTGCTTTAAAGCATCCGTCCGATACTTTTTCTTGAAACAAAAATTGTACAATCCAGGATTTAGGTTTGCTGGTCAGTAACGAAATCATTGCAGGCATGTAGTTGCATCGCTGGTGGGGAAGACAAATGACAGATTAAATGATTAGTTCGGTCAGAATGTATGTGTTTTTGTTGAAACCAAGATATATAGAAACTGCTAGCTTTTCAGATATTTTATTAAGTTAGCCCATGAATGTTAGTTCAGATAAGTTAGTTGCCCTTGGACAACTTGGCCCAGGATATCCTTTAAAGCGGCGAAGGGAATACCTGTGGTCAATATATTCGTCACATAACATCTGTGTGAAACATAGTAATTCCTTACTGATCTTCCATGCTCTTAATCCTTATTCCTACGGCATTAACACAAATTGCAAACTTTTCACTGCTAGAATACACCAATCAACACAACACTGTCGATGTTATCTTTTCTTATTGCCTCCGTCCCTTTGCATGGCCTCACTACCAAAAATTAACATCAATTAAAACTGGACAAAATATTTAATTCGGGTATCCAGTACTATATGACATTGCAAGGACGTTATATAACACGGCAGTAGCGTTACATATCATCCTAAAAATTTTAGTAACATCCCAGGAACATTTAAATTACACCCCGGAGATGTTAACTCCTTCCCTACACAGGGGACTTCGATAATATTACCGTGGCTAACGCCAGATGACTTTTTTATCAATGGGAAATATGTGGCAGTGAAGGAGTTATTTAATGGAAATTGCTACAATTAGTTAGTCCGTCCTTGTCTGATGAATTTAGTTTTCTTTTTAATTTTGAGATAATTTTTCATGAACGTTAGTGATTTTAATCAGAGAAAACCAATTAGACCCACCTAATCATGGCTTAATCAAGGATAGAGATTTCGGTACTTTATCACTGAACCATCGTAAATAAGATCCTTCATTCTAAGACAATCACACTGGACTTCCTTGTATTGTTCTTTCTGAATCATTCTTCATATTTCATTCTTGTAACTTCTGCCACCTAATTATAACTTTGCCACTTACCTTTTTCCAGCTGCATCAAATCATTCTTGATAAGTTTTCCGACAATTAAAAGACTTTCTAGCTACGCTTCTTCAAAATAGTAGCAACCGATGATCCAATGTGAAATTTTACATGTGTTAAAAATACGATGATTCAGACAATGAATTCAAATAAAAGTATAACAATGACATAGAATACTGATGAAAATTTTATCAAATCGACGTTTCATCGCTAATCCTGCAACATCGTCAGAGTTATGATAATGTTACAATGTGTCCGCTTAAATACCATAGGCTATTATTTACCAAAATAGAAGATCATAACATAAGGAATGAGAGGAAAGATCGACAACACCACATGGTTATGCCCACTTGCATATCCATGGTTACATCCACAATCCATAAAATTTTCTTATTCTATTTGTTTTCATGCCTTTATTTACAATCATGGTCAGATCAATTATATTTTTAATCCGATTAAGATTCTAAGAGAATAAAACATCCAACCGAATACTTTCTTCATTTACAGTTTTTTAATATTCTCACCAAGTCGAGATATTAGATCGCTTAACTGAGATATCGTCAAACAAACATTTCGAAAAATATTGTCTTTTTCTAAAACATACAGTCCGAGGATTTAGTCTAAAATCCTACTCAAATGATTCTTAACTTCCTTTGCTCTTAAAAAAAACAAATTTGTAGCGTAAGGTGAAATGTTTTTGGCAATGGGATATTCAATTATTTTGAAAGTACCGTCTTGAAACTACGGATGGGTGAATAATATATTTATATCATATCGCAAGATAAGCATGAGCTTATGAACAAGTCAAATATATGGTGATAATGTATTGTGATGAAGTACAGTGAAAAAGTATTGTTGACGCGGTGATTAAATTAGCTTTGAAATAAAGTCAAAATATATTATCACTCTTTCCTTGTTTATGAGCTCATATCATAAATTATTTAAAAGATGTTTATTTTTGGACCATGTTTCCTCCAATATTTATTCAAATTGTCGGCTGGCAATGGATTTTCGTAACTTTTTGAGGGTTTGCAGTTTTAATAGAGCAAATAGAATTTCCTTCCCTTTTTTATACAACAAATCTGGTGCCCGCTCAATCCAGAATTTTTGTACTACAAAGTGTCAGATACCAGTTGAATAAAGGCTCAAGAATTGAATTAGGGGACAGTACGCGTAGCTCCCACGACTTCCAGCCCCTACTCCATGCGCCACCTAATGATGATAATCGGATCATTTTTTCGTAAAAATAAACCAACGTTTAAGCCAAGGCTAAACGTTCCAGTATTGTTGTACAACGTTGGATCAGGTAGGAAACAATGTCATTGCAGTTTGTCCACCAGTCAGCTTACAATATAATCTTCTTTCTGTTGATGTAATACTGAATGGGAATGTCCGACTCACAACAAAGTTTTTTTGAATATGTGTAAAAATTTGAGTCAGAAAAATTGTTTCTGGTGCGCGTATTATGTCACAGCTCATTGCTTCGCAACAATTAAGAAATAGAAAACATTTTCCGTGTTTCTATACAGTTATAGAAACAAGTGTTTCTATAGCTGTATAGAAACACAGGAAAAATGTTTTCTATTTCTTTTATAATATAACTCAAGTAAAATATTTTATATAAAATTTTAATTCGATTAAATTATAAATTCTCATTACATTATTCGAGGCGGGAAAATTTCCGTGTTTCTATACAGTTATAG
>JBAHVQ010192185.1:0-14472 GCA_036872915.1 Nanipora kamurai | reverse complement strand
GGGGTGCTTTATCTTTAAATGCTAGTTATTCAAAAAGAAATACATTAGTAATCACTAGAGAAATAAATTGCGTTGCAAAAGTTCTATCGGCAATAAGATCTATTTACAATAATATTAAAAATACCTTGAAAAGGTTCGAAGTATTGTTAGAATGTTTGAAACTTTCCGAACAAACATTACACACAGCTTTTTCGTCATCACTTGCTACCTTGCTAAAATAAGCCCATACGGCACTCTTTAAACGCTTTCCAGTTGAACTACTACTTTTGGAACTTTCTCCTTCTACGGATAATAAAACAAAATAGATTTGTCTTCAAAAGACGGCGGTTTTACGAAAATTTAAGTAACAAATAATTACCTTTATCCATAATTCATGACTACCACGAGGTGAAAACGAAAGTTAAATCCATCTAAGTTCAACACTGAGAGAAAAACGAAGTATTGAAATGAAGTTTATACGTCACCGCTGACAAAATTTCGCAGGCTCATGGTATCGAAAATGACGATATTTTTTCTTGGTATCGAAGGTATCGATACTTTTGCAAGTATCGATGGTATCGAGTACTTAGTATTGGTATCGGCCCACCACTAGAATGACGTGCAAAATTGACCTAAATGTCGGCCATGTTTGGCTTCACTTTTTCCCTGCCCGATAGACTGGATTTCTCTCCCCATATATAGAGTTCACCCGGGAGTGGCTATAATAACCAAGGAATTTGTTCTGGAAAACAAAGTTCCCTTGCATCAACCTCGTACCCAGGTCTTATCAGGTCTTGATAAGACCCTGGATAAAAGATTGTCATCATAGAGATCATATGTAACCCTCTCTACTTTACATATGATCTTACTATGGTTGTCATTACATGTGGAGGAAAATTCTCAGATTTTAGAATTGAATCACTTTGACTGTTAAACTCATTCATTTTTCAGAAACTACAACCTATTAGGGTTGCATTTTCTTGGATTTCGCTCATGACCGAGCCTCTATAAAACGCAGTGATACGATGTCACTTGAAGCATTTTCACATTTTCATGACGACCATAACTCTTGAAAATATGAAAGCTTCGAGTTGTAATTAATGTCAAACATCTTACCATAGAATAGAATTTCTTCGAAAAGTTTTAAAAGAGTTCTAATAAAATGTCTTAGGTATATATAAATGGGATGTGAATGATGCGTGTTTTCTGTTGAAAGATATTGGTTGTTCATTCATCGCCGTCGTCAGCCAACCTTGCTAAACGTTCCTAAATACTGAAAGCTACCAAACTGACATGGTTATCGTGTATAAACATACTGTAAAGTAGACACATTTAGACGTATTTTGACGCCACGGTTTAGCTTTTCCTGTTACACTTTACTATTAGCTTGCTAGCACAAGAAACGAGAAATTTTGGAGGCGATTCTGGCTCCTTTAGTGTGGTAAATACAAAAATTCTCAACTAAACAATAAAAACCGAAATAACCCCAAACTTATATTTTTTAAATATGTTAGCAAAGACCTTTATTGTGATGGTTACCGTAATCGCTCGATTTAGCGCGGCTCTCGAGTCTCCTCGATTAAGCGCCGCATCCAGAAGTAGAATAGTTTAATAAGTGCCACACTTTCGCGCTTATTCGAAAAAGATGAATCAGCAAGAAACGCAAACCAATACATGTTAATAGTCTTTAATGCATAAATTTTTTAAATGAGTTTTCCACGTGTATGACCTCGAAGTGTGTGTATTTTCTTCGCGAGTATGAAGTTCCTTGTCCAGTATTTTTGCCAATCTGTACTCCATCGTCGAAGCTTTGAACTTTGCTGGAACAACCAAACCGACTTCTCGTTGTCTCTTCCCCGAAACTTTGGCTACCAACTTGTTCGACTCATTTGCTTTCAAAAAAATTGTACATCAGACTTGATCGTTCGATAGGAATGTGGCCCAATAACATCTTCTCTTTCCTTTCTGATAAAGTTCTGTATACACTAATTGCATTTTTGTCGTACTGCATTGCCATAATGACGATACTTGTAATAATGACGAGGACGTTGATGCTCTTTTTTGAATTTCTTGGTTTTTTCTAGAAATAAACGTTCTTTTTCAATTTATTGGGTTTTTGTGCGAATAAAGTTGTCAGTGTGAGAATTTTGTCAACATTTTTTAAATAAGGGCCACCCTAGATTTAACGCCGCAGCAAAAAGTCTCAAAATTGAATAAGCGCCCAGGCGCTAAATCAAGCGATTACGATACAGGTGATAGTTACAGAAAATCGCTCTTAAATATTCTTAAAATCCATGGGTACTATTTTGTACAAGACAGTCTGGATTCTAACAATAATGTAAAAGTGTAACTTAAAAATATACGAAAATTATTAAAACCTTTTTTCTTATTTCTCATCGGCTCTCAGGAAACCTTTGGATGCTGAGAGCTAATGAGAAGGAAGAAAAAGTCAATGCATGCGGAAACTTGCAAATAGTCTCGCAACGAGAAATCGCGAGACAAGTTGCGGGAAAATTTGGACCATCTTCTATTCTCCAGAACTCTACACGTCCTGTCAACACCTCCACTCAAATAAGAACTTGTCTTAAGGCTGATTTCCACCGGGTTGAACACGTCACGCGGGCGATAATTCTCTTGTGAAAAAGTTGACTTTGTGTTAACTTTCCCGCTTGGCATTCAGCGTCAGCCAATGGACTCAAAGAACATCAGTCGCGCGGCTTTTTATACCCAGTTGAAATCAGCCTTTACAACGCTGCCAAAAAGCGCCAATCAAAAGACCGATGCATTGCAGTCGGTCGTGAATGGCTGAACTTCCCCTGAGCAATATGCCATGATTTTTTGTTGAGTTGCAAGTTTGTAAGTTGCTAGAAAAAGTATTTATGTTCATTGTATCCTTCCTCACGCAAGTTCCATGGAACTACGTTAAATACGTCTAAAATTAAAATTAAATTACTTAAACTGAATGAAATTGAATTAAATTAATCTTGCCATTTTTTAAAAATTCTCCGGATTACGCCGAATTTTGCAAAAAATTTCGCTAGGGGCACTCCTAGGCACCGGTTTGGTACTGTAGCAGCAACAATGCGCAGGACCGCCAAATCAAGGTGAAAAAAAATGCCAGGATTAAATCGTTAAATAGAGTCATGGTTCTGGAGCTCAGCTTATTTGAAGCTTTCAAGGACAGGAGTTGCACGGTCTCTTCTTCAACTGATGCCGCTCTCCGAAATACTTTAAATAAATAAAGGTTTTCCACCGTGACGGCTATAATGTATTCATTTATGCGAAGTTACTCGTCATCATTTTGTGATGCCATTCTGCCTTTTTTTAATTGTCTGTTTCATCTCAATAAATCATTCACTTCTTCCATACATCAGTTTATCGCAATATTGTTGCACCAAACAAAAACGGCAATGAAGATCGTGGTGATTAATTTTCTGGTGTTCCTAACTTTCCTCGACGTTTTGCCATTTTGTGTATCATCGTGTTTTGATCGACTTAAGTGCTCGTCAAAACTGCCAACCTGGAAGTTCTGCGTAAAGAGGAGCAATAAGAATATTCAGTTAAAGATCGTCCATCTATTTTCTACCAAAGAAAAGTTATCGGGATCTTTAGCTATTGGGTTTCCTGCAGCCAATAAGCAAGAGTTGGATTTCTTCGAAATTATTCAGCAAAACAAATTGATTAAACTAAAGGTCAGACCTAGAAAACGTTTTTTATCATATTATTATGTAGAGGTAATTGTAACAACAGACTCTTGGAGGATGTTTCCCAGACAGTTGGACGTTGTAGTGACTGATTGGAATCGTTACGCAGCCAGTACTGCAGTAGGTTGCTCTCTAAATGATATGTTTATTGTACCTGAGTGTACAATTATGTGGGCAGTGTGATATCATCTGAGGCTAGCCACCCTACAAAAGCAGGAAGGTTAAGCTTCTCACGTTTTTATTTTCAGATTATTGCTGAAAATAGAACTTAAGACACTTTAATGCTCAAAATGGAGCACTGAACAAGCTAATCTTTTTAAAGACAGTTCAGCAGCACACCCCCCATGAAGTTTTGGGATCAGATTGAGGTAGAATAACAGTGCAATTTTCTTACTGAGGCTTAGAACCAGTTCATATGAGCTGGTCTATCCCAGGTAACCAAGCTGGCCCAGTTGTACTGGAATCCTGGCACCTTATCAAAAATGTATTTCTTTCCGATTGCCTTCATATGAGCAGTGGGCCAGTCCAGTAAAGACAGATCCCAGTTGACCTAGACAGGATCCAAGCTAGGCAAGGTGATTTTTCTTTATATGATGAACATCAACTGGGCCAGCCCTGCTTGCTGGGATTAAATCAACTACATGAATTCATTTGTTGGATGATTTTGAATCTCTAACTGGGCTAACCCCAAAGTAACATTCTCATATGAAACTGGGCTGGAAAATATCTCACGGAAGTGAGCTATCCCAGCTAACTGGGCCAGCTTAGCTCATATGAACAGAGCCTATAATACAGAAGATTGTCTGAGGTCAGCCAAACATTACATAAAGTAGGCATAAGTGTATCAAATTATTTGACCCTTTCTAAGCCAGCACAAAAATGTCTGTCATTCACCAGGCAAAGTATAGAATTTATAATTTGAGATGTTCAATTCATTTACTTTCAATGATGTAACCCAACAAGCTTGTACTGGTACAATTATATTTATTCTCTGATCTTTGGTTCAAGACAAATAATTTACATTATGTTCTATCTATTTCTTAACTCTTAAGAAATAAGTTTGCATGGCAATAAAAATATTGCTCAGTTTAAGGTTAACAACATGTAATGTTGTAAAGAGCTCAGCTTTCTCAATCCTGAGACAAATTCTGACAAAGTAATTAATCCATATAACATGTTACTTGTTATTACTGTTTACTATCATAACCTGTAGGCCTCCAAAACAGAAAAAAGTTGCCTAGTGAGGCAGCCAACCTGGATATAATGACTACATAAAAATTGTAACAATTTAGTGACATGAGTTTCATCATTTTTTCTTAGAATTATCTCTGTGCAAGATTGAAGCCTTTTGTGGCTACATACACTGTACCATGTTTACCTTTATTTAAGTTTTCCTAGCTTGGGACAGAATAAGAGTTTGTCCTACCCACAAATCAATTTAGTTCAACAATGACTTCTAGCTCATTGTTATGATGAGTTCCTATAATAAGATTTAATTTAGCCCACCATTAGAAACACTTTATGAGAAATGTTTTTTTGATATGTGCTGTAATTTGTTTAAAAGTAAATTTGGTCATCAAAGCTAATTTTGATTTATACCAATAATTATATCATCAAACCCACCAGCTTTAGTTATGCTAATGGTGTCCTGGTGACGAGTTGACAACTAAGATGAAGTCTTACCAAAATTAAATAATCTGACTGGAGATAACCATGGTGTTACTGTAAAAATCTTCAATCTTTACTTTACGGATGATAATTCTAAATACAACCAAAATAGCACTGGAAACCAAACCTAAGTCCAAATATATCATAACACAAGCTGAAGGTGGAATGACCTTTTGTGAATTTAAAAACTTCTTTATTGTAGTTTTGTTTTACTACTACATTTCACATTCTGTTGTTTTATTTTTTACCTTTCCTTGTGGCTTGTACCCTATCCCTTAATCCTGAAAAGTTTCAACACATGATATACAGTAGTGCTTCATGATTTGATTACTAACAAGACATATAATAATTTATTCTCTCTTGTTTTTTACTCATATCTTGAGTTTCACAAGATGATTTTATTCGGTATATGTTTTGTTTTATATTATAAGTTTGTTACCAAAGAGTTTGCCATAGTTAAATATTTTCAGGTATTTGTGCCCTGGGCCACCTTTGGGAGGTCAAAAGAAGCAATACACCTCCAAATGGGGATCAAAAAGTGAATTCACAGGCCTTTGCTCATGGATGACCAAATGTCTGCCTTTAACAAGTAAAATAATCTAGTGTTAGCCAGAGTGAAATACTTGGGTGTACATATGCCTGGGAAAGGGTTAAAGTTACTTTCCAAATCCAGGTGCCACTGGTGCAGTAATAATATGAGATTTTTAAGATCTTCCTAATACAGCACTACAGTTTGATGATTGAGTTGCAAACAAGTATTTTGGATACCATGATGACTGGAATAAGCCTTATGATGTATCAGCAGAATGGTTGGAGGTCTTTTGCATTTACAAGCCAATCTGTTGATAAATCACCAACTAAATAATCATGATATCTTTACCTGAAATTTTACTTTTGGCCTGACATAAATTTAAGATTTACTTAAGGTGCCAATGCAAATTTTCCATTGCCATGGTAAATGAACTACTCCCAACTTTAAGGCTTGATTCATTAAGTAACAGCTTATCATTATTACTGATTAGATACCTGAAGAGCATTTCCCATTACTTCATTGAATATTGACATACACATAATAATAATAATAATGACAGTAACATACACATGATAATAATAATGACCATAACATACACATGATATGCAGGGACATGATATAAAATGAAATGCCATTATCATGAGTCAGCAAACAAGATTAGTGTAACCTTTGCTCTCCATCTACTTCTGTTTAGTCTAATGGTTAAAGTACCTCTAAAGTGATCATCAGGTTACAGGTTAGATAGGCTGCATTTCTGTGGTATTTTTAAGGCAGTTTTGGTATTTCATCAGTGACCTAAAGGTTAAATGTTGTGTAAATAACTTGAGAACACGAGCATAAGTGCATTATTTTCCACTGTATATCATTGCCATAGCAAACAGTGTTATGTTCATGTTTTAAATATTACTGATACAAACATTTTAACTTACTTGGTTGCATACAGTAGTTGGTGGGGCTGTTTAACAGATACTATTGTTAAACCCACCAGCAATTAAATTTAGAAGTTGATGAAGACAAAATGGAGTGAATATTCTTAAAGGTGATCATGTTGTAGGAAATGATTATTAATAACAACTAACAAATGCAAATTTGATTTGAAGAAATGATTGACACATGTCAATCACCTTAAAAAATTACGCTTTGAAATTAAAAAAAACTTTAAAGTGACCTTGAACCCTGGTTCGAAGAAACAACAAAAATACTTCACAGCAATACGAATACGTTGTCCCAACAAAAATTAGAACTAGCGAACTGTTTATATTTTATGACTTTTCGAAGTTGAATATTTTTTTAGGAATTTATCTCAATTTCCGGACATCATTTACGGAACGGAAGTTTTGCTCGACCATCATCACACTTAGCATATTTCGCGACTTTTAATTTTGTACAAAATTACAATTCGAAATCATTTTTAAAAGTACCAATAATGCCAGACAGATGTGTTGTTGCCAATTGTTCGAACGTGAACGATCCTGCCAATGGCATTTCTCTACATCGAATCCAATTTTGTTATGAAAAATAAATAACCAGTCAATGGTTTGGAAAAAAATTCTCTTTTGTTGCAATTTTCTGTGTGCTATGTAGTTTCTCAATTCACTGCTGTAAAACCCAGTCGTTATTGAAATAGCAATACACAAAAAAATTAGAATTGAACAAAATTGCCAAATTAAAGGGGTGTGAAACAATCACTAACTGGATCAAGCCATGTGAAAGACATTTTTACTGGAGTGCTACTTCAACTGCCAGTGGGAATGGGAATATGATTTGGGCAAAGTTCAAGTCATTTCTGTCTCATATTATCAATGAACACACAAATTTAGATGAGTAAATATTTAATAAGTGTCCCATGCTGAAATGATAATGCAACAGAAGTGGCTGATGAAGGGCTCATAAATTATATTCTCAACCATTGATGTATCGTTCCTAATAACTGAGTTAAATTTTAAAACCTAATACTTCAGTTGTATGCTGCAACCTTGGTACAAACATTTTTCATACTGCTCTCTTGTACTATCCCATTGTAGAGTCTCTCGTCTATGAACAGGTTAATGAACTCTGACCAATAAAAAACTTATCAACAGCATCAAAGGGGCTTTTCCAACAGAACAGACAAACTGTTTAGAGGCATTTTATTCCACTTTGAATCAGTTTGCACCAAAGGTAGTAGGATATTCCTATGTCGGAATGTGCTGTAGGTATGTACATTACCAACAGTATGACCAGCATACAATTGTTTATTGCAATGAAGAATCCATGAGTATTTTAAAAATTTCTGCTTTGTTCAATAGATAAAACATTGATGATGCATTGTTTGATTTAGGTATATCATGCATAGCTGCACTTCATTTTCATACAGCTTGGACCAGCAGACTGTAAAAGATTCAAAAGAACAGCCTTGAAAAAATGTGGCTTACCAAAAATTAAAAAATGGAGAAGCCACTGTTAGGATATTTTGAGTGAGATTGAAGGAGCCTAAATTTTACGTTCAAGTCAGTTAACAGTATACTTTAGAATTAGAGATTTGCCGTATGGTTGGTCTCTGAGATGATTGGTCTCTGAGCGGAAAAACTGTACGTAGTGCATCAGTCAAATCCAAGGTGCCCATTTCGTTTCACGATCCTTGAATTTCGAGCTTTTTGGGTAAATTTCCTTGCAAAAATCACTAAATTTTCCTCGCAGACGTCGATTAAAATAAAATTTCCGATACTCTGGGATATGCAAGGCTTAAATAGGACTGTGTACTAGTTAGGCAACAACGCATTGCGCTTTCATTGCGCGTCACATTCACCGCGCGGCCAGAGGAATTCTGGCTCTGGCAATGAAATTGCCATCGTCAGTCAAGCCTGGTGCCTGGTCAGCCTTGCAATTTGGTGGATACTTTCGGTTAATAAATCTTCGATTTACCGAAATTATCGTATTTATTGAGCTTTATCTTTAGTATAATCTTATACTCACTTTTATAGCTTGCAGTTATAACCATACTTAATGCTAAACACAAATTTGGTTCATGTGGGAGCTTGGTGAATATCAGACGACTAGTGAACGTCCGTCAAGCTCGTTATCTCAGAAAAACGATTTCTGAGCCCTAGACGGGAGTCGAACCCTCAACCTTTTCATGACCGGTGAGACGCTGCTGCTGCACTTACGTTCATCTATGAAGTATTGCATGGTCTTGCGAATGGTGACATTATCTCCGTCAAAACTCTGGTGAATTCGAAGCCTCAGACAGAATCCGATCTAACCAAAGCAAATTCAACGGAAGCTATATCCGTGACACTGCGGGAAAACTTGATGGATAAAGTTGAAGAGAAAAGGTGTTACCTACTTGACAACATGCGTGTTAGTTACTTCAATAAAACGTACTTAAACGCCACGCCCAGCAGTGAGGTTACACTCCTCGAAGACGAAATTGAGCTTACATAAAAGCACTAAGGATCCGGAGATCCTTATCCATAAAGACGAAGGTACTTTGACAGGAACAATCGTGGCAGCCGATACCACCAAGTCGAGAGTGTGTCTGAACTGTAAAGACCGAAAGATACCTCACGATAGTGATTGGGGTATCCTTAAATGTTCAAGTCGCAAGGCTAGTTTGTCAAAGAAGAATTTTCCTTCAGTAATTTCAAATAATTTTATGGTTAGAGATGAGATGCAAGGGGGTAACCAAGATATTGTATTGTCCGATGCAAGTTTTGCAAGCTTGTTTTTTGTCGCCAGAATTGCAAGATACTCATATGAGAGATATTACGGAAATGGCATCAGAGAAGATTACTGCCAGCCTTTTGTATCTGGGGAATATCGAGTTCAAGGTGTCCTTGGAGAATAAAACTATAAAATACGTGGGAAAAGCATAGAATAGTATAGAAGTAGAGAACTGCTTCGGTAATATAAAACGGCTCGTAGATAACCAAAAGGGTTGAGCGAAACATCAAGGTTAGGGTTTCGGAAGGGTTGTTAGGCCTAGGGTAAGATTAGGGTAAGTCGCTTTACGTTGTGCCTTCGCAGAGAAATGCTTGATAAAAAACCTAATGATTAACATGAGAACAAGATGATTTAATGATTTACATAAGCCCGCTAGGCGTTGACTCTTGCTCCTATGGCTTGTACCTCGTGAAATAGTACGCATTTCAATGTACGCCGATCTACAATTTGGTTCAATTTGGATGCAATGTACGCAAGTCTGTTGTTGTAGGTGAAGAATGAGCCAATTGAGTTTATTGTACTGTATTACAGATTTCTGTTTATATGTTAGGATCTTTTTATATTTAACTTGCTATACAGCTATGGAGAATGTCAAAGTTAGAACAAATTCCATTTTAGATAATATATTTATAAAAAGCAAAGATATAGATTGGCAAATTGCGTACCTTATAGCCGACGATAGTACGGGTGACTAAAAATCTGCCCATTAAAATGTAAACATGCGAAATCTAAACTACTGATCTACGTACTTCCACTGTGTTGTGTCAATATCAGAGTCAATATCAGCAGTAACTTGTACAGGTATATAACTGGCAACTGTTTGGATTCTCTAGTACGGGAAAAATGTCCAGTGAATCAGGGTTATCCGATGACAACGCGCTTTCTGATTTATTACTATTAGTATTAAGCAAAACCTGTAACTGAATAGATGATCGACAATAAATACACAGTAGATGAAACGATAAACTGTTGAATCGGATCGACTTTATTTTGCATGACATTAGTAACAACACAATAAACAATACACGCAAAAATAAAGCAAATCTCAAATGTTACAGTTACATCAATACATTCCTCAATACATTTAACGTATTCCCGTACAGTGTTCATATGTCGAGTCTGTTCGGGTAATATCATTACAAGATATTTATCCGTCTCTCGTTGCAAGTGGACTTCATCAAGTGTGTTCTTTTTGCTTCGTTTTAATATTACAGTATTTGAGCCACATTTTTCAGTATGATTTAGAGACACATTTACACGAGAGTTTTTGTATAAGATTATTCGAGTACACAAGTTCAGTATAATCATTTTGAGATCGCGGGCCAACCCTTTTCGAAGTCGCCCGTCATCTTTAAGTGTAGATCTACTGCTGTCGGAGTGTGCGATGGTAAGCACTGTGAGCGTAATTAACATAAAAACAGTTGCAGCCACATTGCTGATCAACAATTAAGTATATTTTAATGAACACCTCCAAGAAAGAACACTACGAACAACTCGAGTCACGGGAACTAGATCAGGTGGAAGAAAAAAGTCGCAACGGCGCATGAAGATCAGGACGCCTTAGTTTCGCAAAGCCTATCGGGAAATATTACGCAAGAACTGCAATATCACGACACGAAAAATGGAAAAAAATAATACATGTAACACAGGAACGGAACCGAAACCTAGTGTCATGCTACTACAAACATTACAACAATTACCAACAAGCTTGTAAACAAGCCGTTGCAAACTTGTCACATAGTTTGAGAAAAATCGTTACTAAACACCCAATATTTAGACCTTTATTTAGACCCCCTATGATGGCGTTATAACAGCGATTTTGCACCCCCCCGATGGGATTTCGAATGAAAGTCTATCGTTACATGTATATCTAATTTTTCCTATTGTAGACATGCAGTCGTAAACATGGGTTTAATTTTTTTGTTACCAATAACGTGTGAGTAAATTTAGAAAAGTATACACCTCCTCCGGCTCACTTGCATGCAGTTTGGCTAAAAAATTTGTGTCTGAACTGACAGACGTGCGTTTTCCCCCTTTGTCCCCTTTAGTTACCAGTCTGCAGTCCACGTAGTCTGTGATCTCCAGAGGCCGTGACATGTGAAGTCGTTACTCATTGTATATATTTTTTTCTATTGTGCAGCAAACAAATGCAACGAGAAAACATATAAACTGTTCATATCATCCCCGAAAACATCCATCAACGGTTATTGTCAACTGCAGACCTAAACTCAAGGTAATAGGAGATAAATAATAATAGGAGTAATTTGATACAACAATGGTGCGCACCCGATAGAACCAAATTTTTCGTTTCGGTTATACTTACGACTCTCTTCTTCGTGCTACTAATTCCACACTGGGATACGCGTAATTGTACTGACACGGGGCCCTTCGAAGCCATCAGCAAGACGTCCTATGAAGTTTTCAGTTAATTTTTTCCCAATGACATTGTGGGATTAACCATATTATAATTTATAATTTCTTTTTTCTTTGTTTGTTTGCTGACAGGATTCAAAAAAAGTCACTGTTTTCTACAATTGTGGAGAGAACTTACCAGATAAATTGGCAACAGTTGGTACCAATTTACAGACAAATCATAAAATATTAATATTTAACTTAAATCAACACTCAAGTCAACATGTACCCAAAGTCAAAGACAATGCTGGATCAACTGGTTAGTATGATTTCTTTGTATATAAAAACAAAACGTGTCGTAAACATGCAGGTGGAATTCCATAGATTCCTAAATGGAGGAGACAGAATGCGCCAATTATCTTGTCTCCCGATACTGAAGCGCTTTATCACATTTACCATTGCCAAATCATTTTCCCCGTTACATATTGGTCACACTTTCATCACTTCTAAAGTGTGAGATAAAAAGTCACAAAAATGTACCATTATATCTGGTACATTTAAAAACTAGCAGAGAAATTCATTTCAATTCAAATATGAAAAAATAATCAGAGAGTTGCAGTGATCTTTGTTTAGCACGTAGATCATTGTTGAGTATATCAGCACCAAGATAGTAACACCATTACCGTGATTTCAACAACGAAAAAATGCCTAGGGGAAATACCAGTAGATGCCAGTCAATTCCGAGTTTCTTTATTTTTTTCAGTTGAAATGGCGTGAATGTGCAGTCAACAATACTAAGCCACAAAAATATATTTTTCCTGCTTGTCTACGTCACTTAATTCTCTTTGGATTAACTCCTTCCTGTCCGTATAGGTCCTCAGTGACCTATGGAGACTTTAGTATTTAACTCTGGCTAACGCCAGACGATTTTATTCGTCCAGGGGGAAGTCCTTGGACAGGAAAGAGTTAATTGAATAATGATTTCATTCTTGTTTACATAGACAGAGATCTTCGCAAGATTTATAATTTACTTGGTTTGATGATGCGTTTTAAGTAGTCAGTAGAAATATTTCCACTATTTAATACCTTGTTCATTATTGTTCAGATTCAAACAGCCAACCCTCGAAATTCAAGTATTTTTGCCTCGGCAAATAATTGCCGACGGTGTTTCCGCTAATTTTCGAGTTGGCCTCGGCAATTTTTTTGTCGAAGCGCACAATAAAATTACCTTCAATTCCTTCGGCAATTACTTCGGCACCCTTCAGCATTCACGTCAGCAGTTGTAATTGAAGTGAAGTACATGCAGCGCAAGTTTTATAACGAATATTATTATATGACTATCACGTCATTTTACCATGCTTTCTTGCCGTCCTCATCGTTCTGATAGTACTCAGTGCAAATAATACACTTAAGTTCAATTGCTTCGCCATCATGATTTGAGGTGACTTCTATTTCGTCAAACCCCCATTTATCGACAGTTGCCTTCTTTACCATATCGGAATATCCATTGAGTATGCAAGTAACGTGCTATAAGTCGGTGTACATAAAACGTTCTTGTAACTTAGTCGCGCCCGCGGACCTACATGCCGAATACGTCATGTATGTACGATATAATACCGAACGTTATGATGGCATATTGGATTCGTCGAATTAAGAAATTTTCCTTGCCTATGATTGTTTTCTGATATTGTAGCTATAGGCCGTGCTAATTTTACACATTCATTTGACTTTCAAATTACTAAACTAGTTTAGATAACGCGAAAAACGAACAGGCGCTGTAGTTTGTATGTTTAAGGTATATAAACAATGTCAATAACGGGTATATCGCCTCGGCCTTTTTTTTCGGAGGCAAAGTATGAAAATCGTAACTTCCCTTGGCATTTCCCTCGGCAATTGCGGAGTGCCGAGGGGAATTTCGAGCGTTGAATAACACGATATCGGTTTTCAGCTGTTTGTGTTTGATTTGGCAATTGATAGAAACAGAATGGTACGAATTGTGTACAAATAGTAGCAAATAGTGTGCAAATAGTGAGCGAATACTAGTGTGAAAGGTCGCGAAAAATACAGAAAATTGATCTATGGGGAATTATGAATAAATCTACAAATATATATATATATATATATACATATAGATATATATATATAGATATACATATAGATATATATATAGATATATATATATATATAGATATATATATATATATATATATAGATATATATATATAGATATAGATATATAGATATAGATATATATATATATTTATATATGAGGCCCAAAAGGCCGAAACGGTTCCGTCTGTATATTCCGTCTTCCGATATCGCTCTATGACAATTTCTTCTTCTGACATTACCAAAACTAAAAATATATAGTCATTTATATATATATATATATATATATATATAAGTAGATAGATATCGCTCTATGGCTTTTAAGTCATATTGAGCACTCTACAGGATGAGTCATTGCCGCTTTGCAATGTGCGCACGCTCACTGCTTGCAGTTAGAGCACTCTGGCAATTGACTTTGATGTCCCA
>JBAHVQ010192164.1:0-14478 GCA_036872915.1 Nanipora kamurai | reverse complement strand
AACATCTTAGGATAGATGGCTTTTAATTTCACTGAAAGTATAGGAAAAAAATATTTTTGGTAGTGGACCCCCTTAATGTGCCCTTCACATCATTGAGATTACCATCGCTATCAATACAGAACTCTTAACCACGCTCTCGGCAGCGGCTTTGTTACTCAATTGCGAGAGCAGTAGCGTATATTCGAAATTAATGATCACGATGATTGCAATGACAAGAATAACAACGATATTAATAAAGATTGCATTGATAATATGAATAATATTGATCGTGGTATAATGTCGCAATTATCATTACGATAATTATCACAATTAAAATGGTAACGATTCTGGAAATCACGACAATAATGACAATAATGAGGACAATAGCACCGGCAATACTGGTGATGATAATAACGATGCTCAACGATAAATTCTAGTCAGACTAGAGAATTATCTAAATGATAGGTCGAGGAGGATATGTCTTTTATAATGTACCAAAGTCTGTATTTTGTGAAATTTCCTCCAGCGAAAATTTCCCAGAGATTCGCTCTGAAATTCATATTTTGGGCAAACAATGAGGTTGCCGTAATGTTTCCCATTAGAAATGCTATCCACTCCGTAACTCAATATCTGTTTTGTTCTTAAGTAGAAGGAGACGTTTCGGACGAACCAAACGATGACGACTATGAAAACGAAGAAATGGAAGAGGTTGAAACCGAAACTGACATAACCATGGAGGGTGAAGAAAATCAGCCCGATCTTGAGGCACGTGTATCAGAAGTTTTATAATTTATTCATCGATTTCCAAATTCAGAATCTTCACTTGTATATGCGATAGTTCTTCTACCACAAGAAGCGGACTAGGGATACTCTCTCAGGTTTAACTAGGATGGCAATTTTTGTACTATTAAAAAACCAATAGGACTATTTAATCGAGTGTCTTAGATTCCATAGAACACATACTACGAGCTTTTGAAATGGTTTCACGAACGACCCTCCTTTAATACTCTAATTGACTAAGAAAGTTTCAAAATGTTTTCTAAGCCGCGAACATGCGATGTGAGAAACAAGCGTGTCTTTATCACATTAAAAGACACGTCACTGATAAATTTTTCCTTTGTGTTTCCCTTGAGTTTTTGAATTAATATCGAGAATCCATTAAGATCGCGTTTCCAAAAATATGTGTATAATATTTAGAATGAACCGGACGATGAGGATGGTAAAGATTGGAACATAGATTTGAAAACAAAGGTAAGAAATCTTTGCTGAGTCTTCTATCGGAAATTTTGTAGATATGTAAGCATGGTAAGAGAACGCAAAAAGAATTCCGTCGAACAGGAAGTGGTGTAATAGTAATGATTGATGTTTTCCTGGTTTTAGGGTCTGAATTGATACAATTTGAGTAATTCACCCATTTTACCTGTTTAACCGGTCTCAACTGGTTTAACCGGTTAGTATCGACCGGTTTAATACAGTCTTTTTCTTAAAAACATTCGTATAAAATGACTGTCATCATGCTTAAAAAGTGTTGTTAGATATTCTCTTGTTAGTAATTTCGAGTTGAACCCTTTTTGAAAGCCAAAAAGGTTGTTATTTAATGAAACCTTTCTAAACTAAGACTGCTTTTCAGTAATCCGACTGTCCTCGATTTGTTTTCCCCAATTCCAAGGCCTGGATCTTCCTAATGCATTTCACTATAGTTTCATTAGATCCCTGTTAATGTTAAGGCTACTTTGCTGGTGTCGTTATTTAGTGATTTGCTGTATAGATCAGTGAACTCTGAACTGGAACATAATAATTTTTTAGCTCAAGATTGTGCTTATTTGACCTTAGTCTCGCTTATTTGATATGTTATGGAGTGCAGTTTGGTTCTTTTAAGAAAGATTAAACATGTTGCTGAAATAGTTCTCATTAGGCTGCATTCCACAGTAAATGCCATCTGTACTGTTTTGTATAATTAGGATAAAAAGTATGAAGCTATGGAAGAACGTGGTGCCTCTTATCCGTCGCCAGGTGCGACATCTGTTGGCCAACTGGAGTGTGAAAGTAACGAAGAACAAGCAGCGCAGGAAGAAGAGAACGGATTAGGAAGCACGGTAATTCAAAGTTTTCATGAAGAGGATTATCATACAGCGATGCACAAAATTCCGGGACAGGCTCTGGATGAAAGGGTAATGTTTTATTTTCAGTTTTCTAACTAAGTGTGTACCCTGTCTTCGTCAAACGTACCTAGCATGTATATGTTCGAACTTCAAGGTTTTCAAACGGTAGGTCGCGACCCTCAATTCGGCACCAGCTCCATTTATTAAGGGCACGTGCAACAAAAAAGTTCTCAACTTAGATGCCCGATAAAATCGGCTAATGGAAAACTAGCTTGAGCAAATTTCAAAATAAAATAAATAAAAAGTAATTGTAAGCTAAAACACACAATCTAATCCATAATGATTGCTTAAAATATGGTTTTATAAGAATATAAATTAATATCTTGCCCCGTTTTCTATATGGAATTCCAAAGGATTTTGCTTCCAAACGAGGCGAGCAAGACTACTTCAGATGCACATGAAAGAATATTTAATGAGCGGCCATTGTGAATACGGTCCATATAGTCAGTAGTTTTTGTGGCTAGTATGTCTCGTTCCTGGGACGTAAGCAGAGATCGCCACGTACCAACCAGATTCGAAATTCGCCGGAGTGTGGCTTAAAAGTTCGTTTCTCCTTTTTCTCTTCCTTCTTCTTCTTTTTTCTTCTTCTTCTCTTTCCTTCTATGTCTCCTTTCTTCTCTTTTTCTTTTTTGTTCTTCTCTTTTGTTTATTTTGTTTCTCAATTTTCTATTTCTTCATCTTCTTTTGTGTTATTAAAATCAAGTCTTACTTTCAACAGATATCCTATCGTAAACAACTAAATAAAGCAAGAGCTGATCGACGTCTTGGTTCGTTAGAAGAAAAGACAGAAAAGAAACCTAAAATTGCTGACTCGTCCAGTACTCCCAGAAATCTAGACCAGGTACTTTGTTATCTGCAAATCGAAATTCCGAAATCAGTTTTGTAAAATCATAGAAGCTCTCTCGACATATATTTTTAGAGAGAAGAAACAAGCAAGTCAGATTTGTATGAACACTTAAAAGGAGACGATGATATGTATGACTGTCAAATTTACGACGCCGCGACAATGGACCAACAAAGAGAACAGCGAAGCTCTCGTAAGTATGACGACACCAAGGATGACAGTGGCAAAGAGGAACATATCGACGAAGACTGGGAACTACCTTGCGAAGAAAGCAGTCGTGTAAACGAACCGAAGGTATAAATGATGGTTTTGAATCAGTAGTGTTACAATTTTACGGAACTGTACTAAAGCCCCTGTCAACATTCTTAACATCTGTCTCAACATTCTCTCGACATTTCTTGAGGCTGTTTGACCCCCTCTTCCCATCCCACCTCTCAACAATGTGAAAAAGTGTTGAGACATGTTGAGAAAAGTTTCATTTCGTTTACACTTTGTCTCAACATCGTCTCAACATTCCTGCTGTTCTCGAAACAGTGAAGCCGTTCGACACGTTCATTCAATTTTGCAATTTAACTACAAATCTGGGGTGATCCTTACTAGACCTCCGGCTTAGGTAACTGGTTGGGTTATTCAGTCTAAAATACAAACACCAGATAAAGAGATCAGACAAAATAAAATTATACTATTCAGAAATAAAATCGAAATCATCCACAAATCCTGCTTGTCTGAACAAATTTAGGACTAAATTTGGAAAGCGTAAGTCAACGATGTGGAAATTGTGTAAACATAATCATCTGGACCAATTTTTATCCGGGTGGTGAGTCGCGCTCCCTTGTGAATGGAGCACATACAAAAACTTGATGGAATGCCAGGTTGATACAGTATCTATTGTTATTGTCCATACGTAAATATTAATAGTCTTTTGGGCATTCTCTTGGTTTCAGGAAGACGCAGTTGATCGTGAGTCTAGAACTTTGTCCAACAAGACGTTCAGGAGCGAAGTATCAGACGTGAAAGTGTCTTCAGAAGATATTGAAGAATCAATGTCCAACTCGGATAAACATGTTTTAAATGAATGGAAACAAAAGGGCAGCTTAATTTATTCAGGACAAGTGATATCAAGTTTCGATGAAAATGTATGTGGAGACTTATTTTCGCCCAGATATTTTCTGATTGTTTTTTCGATTTGGGTTATGTATTTTTGAAGATCAAAACACAAGGAACAAAAATTATTAATAATAGAAGGCATTTTTAAAGCGATTAAATTAAGCATTGCACCATCTTTAAAATACCTACCACGAAATTATTTCCTTCGATAAAGAAAATTTGTCCGATTAACATGAGAACGTGCGATGCAACACTAGCTTTTGGCATATGGGCTGTAATAATCTTGTGTAAGATATGAGCCTTTCGTATCCTGAAGTTACCAGCCAATTCGAGAAACAACTCCACTAGGTGTTCACGACCTCTCAAACTTGGGGTACCGAGAATTTGAAGCTCCCATTCGACATCCAAGCTCTTGTAGGAATCTGTGAACAGTATATTTTGTGTGTATTTGGACATTCAGTATGGAACTGAGTGATCTGTGACTTCTACAGGTACACATTATATCATTAAAATAATATTACCAGACCAATATATTATTCCCAGTCTCTTCGTAAACTCTTAAGTTTTTGCCAGTCATGCATATTTCGTTCAATATCTACATGCTAAGTACAAGCAACACTACTCTCCATCGTGGGAGAAAACTGATATATCACCTGCAAAAAAGGAGGAAGTCTGGAAACACAGCAATAATGTTAAACTTCACGAGATCTATTAACATGCAAAGTTTAAAGTTATCTAATTATACAAACACAAAGATATTCTTGACTTTCCCAATGCATCACAACTTTGTTTCAACCTCTTCACGACCTAAGTTATCTCTTTGATACATCAAAAAAGTCTGAATATCTCATGGACTATGTATGACATGAACGAGCGTTCAACACCATTGTTGATCACTTAAGTACGAATTCAAATTGCAAAAAAACAAACATAATTTTCGTTTAACAACTTCTTTAAAGCTTGTCGAACAAGCTTTAAGAAAACGGTTATTGGAAGTGTTCATAAACAGGATTAAAAAGATTGACTCTAAACCACCTTGTTGCACAGACAATGTGAAAGATCATTATCCATTTTTCCGTTCCATTTGTCTTGTTGGTACACTCCTATGGACTCGCCATCTTGAATATCTTGTTGAAAAAAAGAAGATACTTTTAGCATAAAACCTCGCTTCCTAATATTGCTTGGCTTCTACAAACGCCACTTGTCTTCATTTATTTTTAAAAAGTGAACCAATAAAATCTTGCTGTTTACAGAACCGTGATTATCCAGGGGCAGTAGTTGTGTAAGTTTTTATGGTGTTTTGCTGGATACCTTTGATCTACTTAGCTTTCTCCGTTCAAAACTAATCTCTGATTCTCTGATCTTCTGATTAGTAGATATATCATCGAAGTAAATTGTAAATTAGTTAAAGGTGAATAACTTATTTTTTAGACCAATTTACTGGACTCCGAGAAATTTCGTAGTGAATTGGAGGCGCAACTTGGTAAATGGCATGAATTGAATAAAGGGACGGCAGATGAACAGAGAGCTGCAGAGGAGGCATGGCAGAAATACGAGCTACTGACGTCATCACTTTCTCAACAATTATGTGAGCAACTGAGATTGGTACTGGAACCGTCTGCTGCCAACAAACTAAAGTAAGCATTAGTTGATATTTGTAGTTCATATACTGCCGAAAATTCGAGGACGAGAAACTTCATGTTTTACTCTGTGGAAGGGCTTACACTTGAAACGTTGGTTTTTCATTGTCGTAATCTCTGTCGTAAACAACCTTCAAACATTTACTGTTTCATCAGAAATTTCTTATGCAGCGCTTAGTTATGAACTGAATTGCTCATTATGACAAGGTTTAAATATTGAAGGTTGAAATTTTATATAGTATGCTCATCCTAATTGGCATGAAGCCTTGCTTTTGTAAAAACACGGATAGATACACCAGTAAGGGTAGAATTGTGATCTTTAAGCTACGTTTTTGAAACTATTTAAAACACTCACAGCACTTATTTTATCAAAACCAGTAAAAACACTGTTGTTCGTATTTTAAACACTACTTATACATGAATTCAATTCCAGAAATGGATTTTTGGCATTTGTTATATCTGTCAAAGGTAATTATTACTAAAAGTGTTTGTTTAAAACAAAATTGGAACGGAGAAAATTCTAAACGTAACGAACAAATTAAGTACTAAAAATTTTTCGAGAGGTGGCATGAAATTTACAGCTAAACTTCGGCCTTTTCGGATTTGGAGGCCGCAACCTTAAATCCTACGACCGACCAGATCTACACTAACAGACTTGGACGGGGTGTGTTACATGTTTCGTTGGAACCACTTATTTTGTATGTCTGTTTTCTTCAATATAAATAGCAATGCCCAGCAAATTGCGCGAAATATCGCCATATCGATTTATAAGTCAATAATCGATATGACGATATTTCGCCCAATTTGCTGGGCATTGCTATTTATACTACCATTACGATTTCCGCCTGGACAGTCTGTTTGGATATCCTGAAGAAATGTCTGTTTTCTCAAATTTCTGTAGAGGTGATTACCGGACTGGCAAGAGATTAAACATGCGAAAGGTAATTCCTTACATCGCCAGTCAATTCCGTAAAGATAAGATTTGGTTAAGAAGAACCAAACGATGCAAGCGCCAGTATCAAATTTTATTAGCTGTTGACGATTCGTCAAGTATGGAAGACAATCACTCCAAACAGGTTTGTACTTTACCGAATTAAACGTTCATAAAGTAGTGCACAACATCGCCAAATTTTGAAATTTTAGCTTTTTGCTACTTTCAATACATGTTTCTCTCATAGGATTTCCAGCGTTAGGAGGGGCTAATTACGTGAGCCGGGCAAACTCGGTTAAGTGGACTGAGTTTACTACGGCTTATAAATTTACTGAACATGAAATTCAAAAGAAAAATTAGTTTCATTTGGCTGCAGATATCTATTATCTTTCACGGCCAAGAAAAGTACTCCAGACACGATTCATTCCATATATGAGCAAACTCAATCTACAGCGCAGAGTGTAGGTGTTTTGCAAGCTTGGATATAAACATGTTTCTTCACGATTCATTTTATTACGGAGGCTCCCTAGTTTAATTTGTAGTAGGAGATTTGTAACTAAACATGGCTGGGTACGCACGCGTAGATAGGGGTCTTGTCAAATTTTCATTCTATTTGCATTCTATAAACATAGAAACGGTAGGAAGCCACATTGAGTGTAGAACTTCAGGTCAAGGTTGTTGGGGACAGAGGGTAGTTGCACGATCAGTTCTAGTATCATTAGAGTGGTTTGGCTTTGTCAAACCACATCCGCAAATCGCGTCTTTCGACTTTTTTGCGATGTTTATTAATGTTTAATAACTGTGCACAGGTGGTTTTTGGGGTTTAAAGCACGAGGCTACAACTGATCATTTCAAATCAAACAAAGCACACCCATCGGGATTATTTATTAAATAGCTTCAAAAGCAACGGGTCTATAGGCTTATTTAGAAGCCAGATTTGAAAATTATCCGAAAAACATCCAGAATATCTTTATCACACTTAAAGAAACGCCACGGACATGACTTTTTTTGTGTTTACCTAATGGCAAATTTACGAGTTTATGAAGTCGGGAGAAAGGTATCGATAGTATAGTACGGAAAAACCTTTTCAATTTTTTTTTTTAATTTTGATATCCAAACTGAAAAGAAAACACCGTTGCACAAGAAAGGGCCAGCTCTACAATTGCAGGCTACAAAAGCAAAAAATACGAGTATGAAAATAATTTTTCATTATATGGAGTAGAAGACCAAATGTTGTAAAATGCTTGACATTTTTAGCCAGGCCAAAATGCTTTTTATTTAACTGTAATTTCTTTTGTACTGGAGTTCCCTTAAACATCCAGCGTCCAGTATATTGGACACCTAAAACAAAGGAACAAATGAGACAACACAACAAAAACAAAGAGCAAAAAGGAACAAAATTAAATTCAGGTATTAAAAGGTTAAAATAATTATAGCTTGCAGATAGTCAAAAGGTATGGGAAACTGCCGGAACTTAAGAATGCTTAAACTGACGTTTCAAACGAAGACCCTTCGTCGGATTGAAACGTAAAATGGGAAAAAATATGTGCTGTTTTTATGTTGAGAAGAAATCATGTGACGAAAAGATGAACAATAGGATTTAAAAATCGATAAAAACTAGTTAATTAGATGGAAATGATGGATAGTCATTTGCTATTTTAAAACGTCGATCAGTTAACCGAAAAGGAGGAGGATCCGGCAGAGGCCTCAAGGGAATGGTAACACGCAGAAGGTAATAAGCAACAGGTTAAAACAAAAGAAAACCCAATGCTTTTTATGCCAGGAAAAACCATTAACTTGTGAGGAGGAAAATATCATTATAAAATAAAAAATAGAAGCCAATGTATTTATTCGCCCCTGCTAGACAAATCATTAGCTTGAGAAGGGATGAATGAGACCAACTGAAATAGTTACTAAAATAAAATCTGAAAGAATAAAGCTAACAAGCTAACGTTTCTATTTGACCCTGCAAGACAAAAACAGTAACTAAGTGAGAGATTAAATGAAAGAAAAGCGCTCATTGATTCCATAGGGATGAATGGTTTCAAGTTTGAAAATGGGACGTCTTTCTTGTCTTCTGCGGCTACCGTTACTCCTGGAAATTTATGAGATGGCACAGATTGTCATATCAGTAAACGAATGGTTAGTGCTATTAAAATGCCGTGAAACGGGTTGATCAACATCATTCTTCTTTACGGCGCGAAAATGTTCGGCAAATCTGTCCAAAAGACGTCGGCCAGTTTCGCCGATGTAGAGTTTGCAACGTTTACTACGGGATATGCAGTAAATAATGATGGAAAACGTGCATATGAAATGATGTCGAATTACGAAGTTAGATTTGGGCCCACAAATCTGGGTGGTGGGGTTAAGGAAGGCGCATGTGTAGCAACGGGCACGAGACCAAGAAAAGGTACCCGCTGATGACGATGAATCTTGTTTTAAGGTACTGTGCACTAAACAGTCTCGAATATTTTTATTTCGTCGAAAAGAAATCAGTGGGTTCTCAGCGAAAATGTCCGATCTCTCAGGATCGATTTGTAAAATATTAAAATTACGGATGACAATATCTTTAATTTTGTGATTAAAAGGATGAAATGTTAGGACTTAAGGGAACCTTGTCAGTGGAATTTTGTCCCACAGGTGTTTTAAGAGTGTCTGAACGTGAAGCTTTGAAAGCTTTTTGGATGACGGTATCTAATAAATGATTCGGATAGGCCCGGTTGACAAAAAAGGATCTCATTTCCAAAGATTTAGTGTTAAAATCATGGTCGTCACTGCAAAGGCGACGAAGACGCACGAATTGAGAGTATGGGATGGATTGCTTAGTATGGCTCGGGTGTGAGGACGAAAACAAAAGGTAACTATGAGAGTCAGTCGGCTTGTAAGACACTGACAAAATCGGCTTCTTAAGTCAAAAAGTTACAATTGGTTAGCTGCATCTGGGTGGCGGTAGCTTTTTCTCGGTCATCTTTAATTGCCACATAGACAAAACATACTCCGAATAGTAGCATCTTGGGTGCACAAGATGCTGCTATTCTGAGTATGTTTTGTTTTACATTTCTTAAAATTGTCAGCTGGTAACAGATTTTAAATGCCATTGTTGTAGAATATCAATGCATTTTTGAGTTGCATGATATTTAAGGCGGCACTATAGGGTAATTTTTAATAAGGAACTGGTAACTAAATAAGGATTTATGACAAAAATACCATCCGCCTCAGTACGTTTCCTTCCGTGAATTTCTTTAGAACTTGGTAAGTACAGCAAACGTAGCAAATGTAACAACATATCTAATTTTTTTCATGGAATCCACGAAATTCACTGCAAAAAAGTCTTTTTCGACTACATCCCCTAACGCTGTGCTATGTTATACTTCATGGAAAATATATATCCATTTTACAGTGAAAAATATAAACTAATTTTCAGAAAAACCTCTGAAGAAAAGATAATACATCTTAATTGTGATAATTGTTAAAATATGCCAACGTTTCATTGCTATTGTTAACACTAGAAAACTGCATAATTTGACGATCTCGTGTTCATGATACTTTGTCTACTATTAGATACATTCTGTATCGAACTTATAATTATGTTAAAGTTGAAAATGCCTGCAAAAGAAGACCGTAATAAATGAAACTGATAAGAACAGAAATCAAAAGGAACCACCTTAAATCATTGAAATTGAAACGTGCTTTCCTTCATGCACAATGGAAGAAAAACACTGAATTTTAATTCAATTATTAGTCAGAAACAGATTGTCTGAAATTCGGAACGTTTTCAAATTTAACATCTTTTTAGATTTGACATTAGTTAAAGCGTGTTTAACTCTTTCCTGTGCGAGGACTTTCCCCTAGACGAGTAAAATCGTCTAGCGTTAACCAGAGTTAAATACTAAAATCTCCATAGGCCACTGAGGACCTATACGGATATGAAGGAGTTAAGGAGATAGGTTTTAAACCCTGGTTAACTCTTTCCTGTCCGAGGACTTTCCCCTGGACGAGTAAAATTGTCTGGCGTTAGCCAGAGTTAAATACTGATGTCTCCATAGGTCACTGAGGACCAATACAGACAGGAAGAAGTTAAACCAAGAAATATCATAAGTTTGCAACACTCGGTCAACAAGTTGCAGCAAGCCTGTTATTTTATCTAGCGAAGAGGAACTACGCGGGAATTTTGTGTCAAATTTTGTGACAGGAATGTTAAGGTATAAAACGTCACAACAGTCTACATCAAACTTGGTTCAACAAAGGTATAGGCTAAGCAAATTGTAACAATTTGATAGAAGGTTTTTCAAAACTCTTGAGATAGTGACCTGGCATTTGACTTGTGCAAATGATAATCTGTCTCTTCTTGTTGCTATTTAGTTGGCGTTTGAGTCGTTAGCTGTCATAACCAATGCGTTAACAAGATTAGAAGCAGGAGAGATTGCAATATGCAGGTAATCCAGATTACTTTTGTAGACACTTCAGTTATGGGATAGACCGAACGCACAAATGGCCTTCAATTTAATATTCTTTTTTGTGCATTTTAATTAGCCTAACTAGCCTCGTTCTTGTGTAGATAATTCAAAAGAATTTTCTCTCAAGAACAAAGCTAGTTAGGCTAATTTGAATACACATAAAAGAATATTAAATTAGAGGCTATTTTTCCATTGGGTCTATATTAGTTGAGGAACTATGGCATGCTACTGCTTATTTGCCGTCATAATATTTGGTCATAGTATTATGACTATTTGACGGGTATCCCAGAAAATCGTTGGTTTATGGCTTGAGTAGAAGAATGAATTCGGGTGGAGAATGCCAGCTCTTAACTTGACCTGTAGCTCAGTTGGTAGAGCGTCGGACTAGTAAAACGAAGGTCGCGAGTTCGAATCCCTTCCTGGCCAAGTAGAGTTTTCTCTACTTGTCCGGTATGGTTTGTCATTCGGAGTAACATCGTCGGTTTAATAGACCCTTTCCAGATATTTCTTGGTTGGTGGAAAACGCTTGAAAACAAAGGAATTTATATAAATTATTCAATCTATTGAACTTCGGAACTTTGAGGTTGTCCTCTAGATAGTTATTTTGAGTCCACATGCAAAGGGTCTATTAATGGCTAATTGTTGGAGCGTCAGGAACATGGGGGAATTGGTGTTGGGAGGAATAAGTTAGGAAGAACGAAAAGAACACAAAAGATAAAATGAGTGGAGAAGTAAAAGGAAAGAATAAAAAAAATTAATAAATTATTATTTCAGTTTAAAATGACCACGAAATAATCAGTATGATTGTAAAAAAATGACATATTACCAATGGGAAACATTTTTGTCATTGTTACCATCGTTTTTTTCTAATTTTTACTTGATGTACTCAACGTTCCATCCAGGATATCTATTGTCGCTTATTCTTCACATACATATATACATATATACATATAAATAAATAAATATATATATGTATATATATATGTATATATATATACATACATATATATGTTGATTTGGAATATATAACGTTATATATACATGTATAATTGAATATATTACGTATATATAACGTTTTTGGGAACTTCACGGAACCAAGTACATTTCCTCCTATTGTAACAAAACAGCTAGACACTTGGAAAACCGGAGGAACTGTAGTTCTTCAAAGGAAAGACGAAGTAAAAAACAACTGCAACCAGTCTCGGATTTTCACGGGAGAATCTCTCGACTCTGAGTCAACAACAAGTTCCTCATGAACTTTTAAACCTTCGTCAAAAACATGCGGTTTCCCCAGAACTCTGATACTGCCGTACTGCCTTGTTTCATTTGTTGCCTGGATATTTTGTCTTCAAACTTTGACACAATTTTGATGCTACACTCCCGCCCACGTTTATCTTAACATTTTTTTGTGTCTGCTTTGTTCTATCGAAATTTTTGATTGTATGCACTAAATAAATTTGAACTGATAGTTTTGTTACCGCGTAATTATTATATTGACTATTCACTACCAAGCATATGTTTTAGAGTCCCGAATCAATAACAATTGATCCCAGGAGGATAGATATATATTTCCCCCGGTAGCATTCACAGTCGCATGCTCATTTAGATCTGCATAAGGGACGGAAATACTACAGATGGCTTTGACAATATCCGAGTGCGCTCAAAACGGATTCGTGGTTCTGCATTTCATTGGCTACAGTTTTCATTTTGAGACGACTAGAGGACGTTCGTCAAGCTCGTTCTCTCAGAAAAATGATTTCTGAGCCCTAGACGGGAATCGAACCCGCAACCTTTTGATGACCTGTGAGACACTCTAACCATTGAGCTACCACGACTCAGATGGTGAGCTAGGGTGCAGGTTCGTCATATGTACTACCTAAGCGGAAGTCACGATATGTTAAGGGCTCAGAAATCGTTTTTCTGAGATAGCGAGCTTGACGAACGTCCTCTAGTCATCTCATATTTACCAAGCTCCCACATGAACAAACTTTCTGTTCAGCGTTAATTATTTCCATCATCAAGATGCTATTAATTTTCCGTTCTTCAAAGAATATCTAAAAACCCGAGAGAATGATAGCAACTGCTATCTTGCAATCAATAATTTGGATTTACTGAAAACAATCATGTATACCCTAAAAATATAAGAACATGACCTTGTGGAATCCACTTACCAAAGTAATTGTCAACAGTTTATAAACAAGCTCGTTCTCTTAGAAAAGCGATTTCTGAGCCCTAGACGGGAATTCTGACGGCCGGTGAGACGTTCTAACTATTGAGCTACCACGACTCAGCTGGATAGCTAGGGTGCAGGTTTGTCAGATGTACTGCCTAAGCGAAAGTCACGATATGATAAGGATGATGGAAATACTTAATGCTGAACAGAAAGTTCGTTCATGTGGGAGCTTGGTAAATATGAGACGACTAGAGGACGTTCGTTAAGCTCGTTCTCTCAGAAAAACGATTTCTGAGCTCTTATCATATCGTGACGTCCGCTTAGGTAGTACATACGACGAACCTGCACCCTAGCTCACCATTTGAGTCGTGGAAGCTCAATGGTGAGACTGTCTCACCGGTCATCAGAAGGTTGCGGGTTCGATGCCCGTCTAGGGCTCAGAACTCATTTTTCTGAGAGAACGAGCTTGACAGACGTCCTCTGGTCATCTCATATTTACCAGGCTCCCACATGAACAAACTTTCTGTTCAGCATTAAGTAGTTTTCGTTTTGTTGGGTTTTTTTTAGTTTTTTTGCCAAACGCACGCTCCTTACCATGATTATGAACAGCTTGAATTTCTTGTTGTTTCTTTCCATTTTTCTCTTAGTTCCTCGGAAGCTAGACTTCCAACGCCACACAATATTTATATTTCGAAAATGCTTAAAGCACAACTCGAAAAGAACAACAAAAATTTTTTTTTTTGCTACCATCAACGCCATGTTTGTTTGCACGTTTAAAACCCGCAGCACATTCACGGTCACTTATTACTGCGTGCGTTTGCTGCTCACCTGAACTATATTCAGCCACGTTAATCAGTGAAGAGTGGGTGATAAACTCGTGAACTCCTCTGGAATCGTAGACATCATTGTAGCTCACACCGTCCTAACGAACCGGTACTCATGACTAACCACCACCTGAGTTCGTGTAGATCAACGGTTGAAGAGTCGAAGAGGGGATCAGATATTTATTGGCTTGATTCTCCTTGAGGGATCAGAAAACTATAATAAGAGTAATAATGATAATCAAAACGGAAAGCAGTAATCTTGGGGAGATATCTGGTGACCTTTGTTTCAAGGGAGATACCCAGTGACCCTGTTTTAGTTTTAATTATCAGGGAGATACCTGGTGACCCCTAAATCTAGGGG
>JBAHVQ010192153.1:0-14482 GCA_036872915.1 Nanipora kamurai | reverse complement strand
TTGGGTCGTGAACTGTAATTTCTTTAAATTACGTTCATAATATTTACAAACCAGAGTAGCGTTTGGTACGTCGGAAATTTCACCTGGTTGCCGTGAACTTGTATCTTAGTGTAAACCAAGTGGAGCATTGTGACAGTTGAGTGTTTAGACTACGGATTCTAAAAAATTCTTCTGAAGATCCGCCGATAAATTATCCTTACTCAACTTTTTCTTTTGACGAAGAAACATATTATTAGTTCGAAATGCCCCAAGGGCCACATGGTCAACCAACGTTACAAATACGGGCTTGCTCAGAACTAAACCAATGAACCATACATGTATGTAGCCAATAGGAACCTGAGTCACCCTAGGCTCTTGACATCGAAAGTTTTTCTAGTGTATGATCGAATTTGCGAAGTTAATATAAGTCGATGATGCATGGAACTAGAGTTACGTAGTACTGGATACGCAGTACTGATATAAATAATATTGAAGAGAGAAATGATAACTTTCTTCGATAATTCTTGAGTTATTATTGCACTGAGTTCTTGAACAGTACTGAAAATTCACCGCTAATCTCGTGACATTATGGAACCCGATCCAAATAAAGAATCGTATGTAATACAAAAACATGAATTCTGAGGGATGAGGTGTTATAATGTAAAATAACCCACTGAAATGAGATTTTCAAGAACAACTTTCATTAACGTTGCTGAATATCACTGAGAAGTTTTAAACCTGCTTGCAGCTCTCACATTTGCACCTATACGTGCTGAATCACACTAACTTGCACCAGATGTATTCCGAGGATCTACAATTTAATGTTATTAATCGTGAAGACGCGAAGCTTATGTGTTTGGCTGAACGATGGAATTTCAAAGGTATCGGTTTTTGTCCAACTAATTTCGAATATCTTTATGAACTAGTTCTACCGAAAACCATACTCAGGTTTAACAAGGTAACGCAAAGATTCACCGCGGCTGGTCGATGTAAGTTATAAAGCAAAATATCAGACGGATTACTGGAAGCTTAGCACCCCCAAGTGACCCTCTGGCCATCACGCTTGCACCACCGTGATAAATTGGATTTGAAAACAATAATTGAGGTTTACGTCCGATACAAATTTACTTGAAAGTTCCTTTACAAAGCTGCTGTTGTCTCTCACAATTTTCCATATTTGATTCATTCCTCTACTTCTAGACTCCTGAACCTGTTGATATCTTGACAACCGGAGTTGACGCCCGTAAAACTTTCTATGTTTTAAACCCCAAGAATGATCTACCAAAAACCGAGAAAGTCTTCCACGAATGGTTTTCTCAGTAAGTGTAGTAATAATTTCCTCAAAGTTAGCTCGCTGGGTAAGAACGTTTTAATGAAACACTGCAGAAGATTTTATTTCTTAGACCGAACATAGTGAAGTTCAGTCTTCAGATTTAGAGCGTGCAGAGAGCAGAGGTCTGGTACGTATAAGATATTGAATATTACTGTACCATCTTTTTGGGCTGTATCTATTCTTTCTTCATCAAAATAAGGAAAATTATATTTATATATTCCGAGATAGGAATGGCACTGAATAGATTGAAACATAGCTAATAACTTGGGTATGTAAAGAAAGTAAAGTAAAAATAAAGTAAGTAAAAAGTAAAGGTAAAAAAGTAAAGTAAAAAAGTAACAGTAAGTTAAAAAAACAAGTAAAAAAAACAAGTAAAAAAAGACAAAAATTGAAATTTAATCTTTTAACCCTTTTGTTTGTTCATGGGACTCCAAAGTCCGTACATTTGTAAAATGTTTAGTTGACGTGCGTATCTAATTCTGGTAACTAAAGGGTTAAACTAATGGGACTATACATAAGATGTAGAAATAATCTTGATTTCGAGGCTTTTTTGGCCCGGATCAACTTCCCCACGTCATAAGTGATCAAACTGGTACATTTTTGTTTATTTTAAAATCCTAAATATCTTAAGAAGTGGATAAAGGTCCGTTTACACGTGCGATTTTGTGCCCCGCGATTGTGTATGATTTAACTGGCCTTTAGATAGGAACAGAAGACACTGCAATCCCTGCTCTGTTCGAATCCACTTCTAACTGACGGCATGATCGGATTGATGATTATTTGATGTCTTAGACACTTTAAGGTTTCGTATCAACAGCTGGATAATGAGTGCATTTTTTCCAAGAAGATTCTGCGGGGGAAAAAGTCCTTTAGGAAGCTATATTTCCAAGAAGTTTCTATTGATGAACACGTCGGTTTACTTTTTGTACACAAAAGTATTGTTACAATTGTACAACATTTTGATTTGTTTCCATAGCAGTTCGGAACACCCATTGCTGATGAAGGTCACAGTAACTTTAACATTTTAGACAGAAGCAACTTTGTTTCTCAAATAGCTCGATACAAAATAGCTCGCGTTGCCGCCCTTATTTACTTGGACGCTGACTAAGGAGATTACGAACTGAACAAGATCCACGTTTCATTTGAAATCACATGCTGATTCACCGATCTCTTTCAGAACACTTTTAGACGGCTACTTGCGTGCTAATAACAACGGAAATCTTTCTTGATAGCAATCGTGCTTTCTTGCATAGAGCAGTAGACACAAAAATGAAAATTACCTGACATTGTTAATGTTTGTATTTCACAGAGAAATGGGATGGAATGGTGTGGTTGGTCGCCCGCCCACTACTAGTGAATTTAAAGAAGCGTTGAGCAGTCATCACTTGTTTCTGTAAGTAGAAATTAAAGACCAATGTACACCATACTAACCAACAGCTGAGCTTTTTATTAGCGCTCTTGGCAGGCTATAACCACTGATCTCTATAAAACTGGACGGGCATCCCCTATGGTCATAAGTCACCAATTTTGCAAATTTTGATGCCACCGGCCGCCATCCTACCACTCGTAACGTATCATGCACTACGGGCTTCCAACTTGTTCCCAATCTCTTTTCTTGTACAAAAACAAGTATTGGCGTCACACGGTCAAATTTAGCCAGGGTTGAAGTAAAATCACAAGAGTCTCCCGGGGGGAGTGAAGAAAGCCGAAAACAATCAGTATATGTAGTTAGCTGGCGAAAAGAAGGCAACCACGAGGAAATACGGTACCAGAGTTGTCAAGTATATCCTTCCAGACTTTGTTAAGGCATATCGTTGATTGCCAAAGGTAAGAAAATATACTAACAAAGAAATTATTGACTAAACAAAGCACAAAAGAATAGGTTTTGCAGTTTAGTAATACCAAGGAGTACAAAATTTGAACTTCTTATGGCTTCTTATGTGTTCTTTTCCCAATAGTTTCAACCAAACTATTTGTTATCTGTTTCTTTTCTTCTGTTTTGATCTGCGAATGCTTTCAACATTTCGCGATGGCCATCTTGGAGCTTTCGTTGCCTTGAATTTTTGATCGGAACTTTGGTCGCAGTCATCTTAGGACTCAGAAATCCGCCATATTGTTGGCCTCAAAATTTTAACCCGATGTCCCATCGACTTTATATGGAGATCAGTGGCTACAACGCAATAACTGCTAAGGGTTCGTTTACGCACTGCGATTAATCGGGTGGATTTCTGGGTTAGGTACACGGTAATTGATCAAAAGAGGGCAACTTATAGGCCACGAAGCATTCTACTTACTGCGTCTCAACTTAACATGCGTCTAAGCCAGAAACTTACCCGATTAATCGCATTGTGTACCTAACCTAAGTGTTTTTAATACTTGCAATATACTAAATGCTACACGATTTGCTGTAAATGCTGACAGTTTTTTTAATACACGTAACGACTACCGAGTGTTTGGTTAAATGCACATCACAAGCTACACGCGACACGGCAAGCGAAAATTACCGAGAGTTTGTTCATACATACCGCAACGTGACATGGAAAACGACATTACACTCGACAACTGTGTTAATAAACAACACAAAGTTCAGACGCTACAACCCACCACAACGACGAGATCCGCGATTGTCGACTCATGCATTTAGTACTCTTTTATGGGAGAGAATGTGTTCAGCAAACAACTGATCAGACAACACGCGGTTATTCCTTGGGAAAAAAAAAATCAGAAATACCCAAAACGCAAATACCTCCTGTTTCAGGATACCTTATATTAGTTTGAGAATGTCGTGTATTTATTCTACTATGCTTCTCTGTGGCTTTTTCACAGTTATTTTGGTCACGGAACGGGCCGCGAGTACCTCAAAGGAGACGAAGTTCAGAGATTACATTGCCAAGCTGTTGCCGTGTTGATGGGTTGTAGCAGTGGAAAGCTTAACGTAAGAGTAACTTCATTTAGCCTCCCAGACTCATCACATTAGACAGTTTTTCTTTTCCACGGCTATTGCATATAGACCTTATACTCTTTTCAGGTGCAAGGCAGTTGTGACGCAAGAGGAATGGTGTTGAATTATCTGTTATCTGGATGGTAAGTTTTAAAACTTGTCGTTAATTTAGGTTTTGTTTACACCTGTAAGTATTTACAAAGTGTCTACACACCATGTATCTTTACAAGGCGTTCGCACTTTTCAATCTATTTCTTTTATTTTGTTTTTCATGAGATGGCTTAATACTTTAATATTAATTTCCTCATTTTTGTCTTAGATCAGGGATCAAAATCATTAAATGTTGATCAGCCAAAGGCTAATAAGGCCGATGGACGTGAAAGGGAAGAACCTTGAATGTAAAAAAAGAAAGAAAAAAGTGAAAACACTTATCAGTCTACTTTTTTCACTTTCATCGCTCTTTTAATCTGAAAAGCAGATTCCTTAAGTTGGAAATTCTCAGTGATTCTCATGCTTGAGCGTAAATATGAAACGTTACAAGTCGGGAGAGCTGCTTATTTGAATGTAGAGTGCTTGGAAGAACCGCAAAGGAGAATTAGCGTGAGAGTAAGCCAATTTGACGGAAAAGAAAAATAACACTTAAAATGTAATCTTTTGCCGACCAAATTTGCTTACTGCCACAAAGGCACTTAGCCGTAGACTTGATTTAACGTCAAGTGCACAAAATTTGCGTCACCAATGTTGAAACACTTTTGTGGTAGAAATCTTGCAATAATCCTCATGTGTGGGGCATTTCTTCCCTAGAACATGACAAGTATGTCAAACAGGGCCAAGCTGTTCAAAAGGCGATTAGGTTAATCCTGAATTGATAAATTCACATTAAACCTACACTGCTGAGATCAACTGAAAAAGTTGACTCGAGGCGTGATTTGAACTCGCACCTTCGGGAATCCGGTCCGCCGCTCTACCTGTTGAGCTATCGAGTCTACAGAGCTTGGAGGCGAGTTATTATCCAATTTAAGTGTACGAGATATTCTCACAACAACTTAACGCTATCCGTGAGGATGTGCAGTGTTTCAATTTTATTTCAGAATCATCCTCAGGGTAATATGAAACGATAAATGCACATTTAACCCGCACGGGATTTGAACTCCCGTTCAAATCCCGCTCGAGTCAACTGAAAAAGTTGACTTCACCAGTGTAGGTTAAATGTGAATTTATTGTTTCACATCCCCCTGAGGATGATTCTGAAATAGAATTAATCTTGAATTAGTGAAAACTTTTTGGATGAAATTCTCCTAACTTTGGAAATGATGTTTTAAGTTTTCTGTTCAGATATCATACATATACAGAAAGGTTTTCTGCTAGAAAATTTGAATAAAAATTACTTAACAGAACATGGCAACCAAAAGAGCCGATTAAATTTTAACCCAGGATTAGTGGTAATCGTCCTTTGAACAACCGGGCCTCCCTTTAGGTTATGGAAACAAGTGGTAGAAAACTGTTGTTGTTAAAGCGATATCTTTGTGACGACGGACGTTTGTCGTATGAAAGCATGAATTTGCAAACTTTTTGGTGTTGGCAAACACATGTTTGCAAACTTTTGTTTGACACGTGAAGTTGCCTTAAGACTTGTTTGAATTTAGATTAACTTTCTTTTCCACAGTCCTGCAGTGGTGGCCAATTTGTGGGACGTGACCGATGGAGACATCGATCGATTCAGTGATGCATTACTCAAGAAATGGCTAAAGAAGGACAATCACCTTTCTCTGACTCAATGCGTCAGTGAATGTCGCAGGTCGTGTAAATTGAAATACTTGATTGGTTCGTCGCCAGTTGTCTATGGGATGCCTGTTTATACCCAGACTTCCAAGAAATAGGCCGTTAATTTCTGACGCGTCAACATCTTAATCTTAACCACTCGGTGTCATTCAACAGCCTGAGTCGCTCTAATATGTTGTTAGGATCATTTTTACTGATATATTTGTAAAATATGTACAGTTTATGTAATTTTTTCGATGATTAAACTAATGTTGTGGATTAAAAGTTTTAGTTCTCAGTCATCGTTCACCACTGTGATTTTGTTTCATATCTATCACCTTTATCACATTTTTGGGTCCAGTCACATTATTAGGGTTACGTGAAGTCGTTGGGTCCACTATATTTTTTTGCTTGAATGAGGAATCACGCTAACAAGATATTAACAATTTAAATCTGGATAATCTACATATTGTCTATCTAATTGTCCCGTATGTCCGTCCACCCCTCCTATCTGCGTGGTTAGTGGGTTGGCCAGACCACACTTCACTTGCGTAGTCAACCTGTGGACGAACCACACGTTGACGGTAAGTCAAGTAATCGTCTGGATTAATCACTAAATGATTTTGTGTTTCGTTTAAGCATGCAGTTCGAGAATTCTGTCGGCTTTATAGGAATTGCATTACGTGGTTGTTTGCATGTAGGGTCACCTGTGAAGAGCTTTCAGAGAATCTCTCAAACTAGGAACATGGACACCTAATTTGTATTCAAAATCCCGTTCGTTTATTCTCCTTGCGAATGAAAGGAACTCACATTTGTGGACGGTGAACGTCAACAGCAATTCTTTATTCCAAAGGTCTAAGAAACCGACATCACTTTGCAATGATGTCGCCGTCGGAAGTTTGGTGAATTGTTATCTAGCATTTTGTGGCATCGGTGTAGGGGAGAAAGAGAACTATTGAAAGTCACAGCTGGTGGTCATGCTTGGGACATTTTACTCCAATTTTGAGTTCTTTGAAGAATAACTTCGATAGAAATGGTTACAAACAGATTTGTTACACAATATCTCTTATATTTCATAAAATAGTGTTCATAAATAGCGTAGTCATAAAATTCTCCAATGATATATTACGTGCGTATTTGTCGTTGTGAATGCCGTTGATTCACTTTCGTTGAATTTGAGGAATTAAATTTTCAAGTACATGACATTCTGCTACATTACATTTGATTTTTAATTCCTTTTGAATGGGCATTTGTAAGCCTCTTTCGAACTAGGTAATTGTGTAGCAGTTCAAACAATTACGTGACCGGCGTCTTGACCCTATTCATTTTTATATTCGCCTTTCGGGAACCCTTGGAACGAAGCGCCTCGCTTTGGGACGACACTTTGATTAAACTCAAGCCACTCTTGATGACGATTCAATTAATAATAATAATAACTAATATTTATACAGATTAATTCGTTCAGAATTAAATTATTCTGCTATCAATCGAAGACTGTACTAACCTAGATAAAAATTTGTACAGTGAAATCCCTAAAACTATTATACGGCTAAAATAAATTAAATTGTCTCTAAAATTAAAATAAAAATACAAGTACATCACTGCCAGATCTGTCATCAGTCCCGCCATGAAAGTCATTGGTGGAATTTAAATGTTCTAAGTTTAGTCTTAAACCTTAATAAACTTTTTTCGTCTCTGATGTCTTTGGCTAGGTTATTAAAAATTAGAGCTGCTTGAACGGTAGTACGTTTGCGGCCTGTTTCTGTTCTTGCCTTCGGTAGCTTAAATAACGAGTGATTTCCTCTTGTGTTCTTTCCGTAGTCTATCAGCTGGAATTGTTCCTCAGAGATTTTTGGTGCCAGGTTATTAAGAATTTTAAAAACATCTACTGCAATTCTTTGTTTGCAAGTCAACTCAACCCTGTCCCAGTTTGGAGTTACCCCAGTGTGCATTTGCTATCACTCGACGTGCTTTGTCTTGAACGGATTGAAGTTTCTCCGCTGCTCCTTTTGGCAAGCCAGGTTGCAGTGAATAGCAGTTGAGCAGGATCGGGCAGATCATAATCATAAAGAATTGTTTCGGCTACATATGCACCGGTGTCTGCGAATGTAGGATAGCATTTTTACATGTGCTGAAGCTTTTTTATACAAATCCCGTGCCATAGTTTTGGAGGGATAGATGATTGTCAAGAGAAACTCCAAGGTGCTTGTGCATTGTATTAATAACAGTATTATTAATGCTGATCGGTATGTCAGACTGGACCGATAGTTTCTTACCAGACCCGTAGAGCACAAATTCCGTCTTCCCTTTTTTAGATTTAAAATGATACTATTTCCAGGATAAAAAGAAACATTTTTGATCGACTTGATCATCTTCAGGCTTTTTAATACACAACATGAACAATAAAAGACTGTTGTCTTAAAGAGTTTCGTAACAAAAAAAGTTTATATAACAAACCCTTGCGCTAACTTTTATTCCAAACAACTCAAAAGCGAGAAATAATTTCTGTACTCATAATTTTAAAACGTTAACTTGCCAGAAACTAACTTGTTTTAGTAAATATAGGATACTATAAAACATTTCTTTGCTAAATCGGTGTCTCCTTCAGCAATGTATGAGCTCTAAAGACGACTTGAGTAACCAAGTAGAAAGCTCAGCAGGATTTAACTAAGAATTGCGGTGTTTCGACAACATTATATTTAATTTGAAAACTATCATCATACAAACATTCAATTCTTTCTTGTCGTTACGTAATAAAGTGGGACACTAGCCTTGATTAAAACACAGCTCATTAGCTATTCTATTGTTATAGCAGTCCATTATTTAAAATAAGGGACGGGTAGCAGTTCATTAGCGTCCATTATTTTTCAAATAATGGACGCTGTCCATTATATTTTAGTAAACAACAAAATTTACATTGTTTGTACATAGCTAATGAGCTGTGTTTTAAGCAGTCTAAAAGCCTCAACCCAATCCATTATTTGAGAGAATGGACTGCACCTCGCCCTGCGGGCTCGGTGTAGTCCATTCTCTCAAATAATGGATTGGGTTTCGGCTTTTATCCTTTACGTAGACAAAATCAAATGCGATTGCAAGTGATAATGTTCTTCAAACCATGCAACTCAAATTTAATTCTGTTCTCTAAACTGGTTCACTCTTAATAGAAATCCAATGCATTTGAGCACTCAATTAAAATTAATCTTCAATTTTGTAACTTAATACTTGTATATTTTCTATATTCATAATTCTGGTAACATTTTAACTCTATAAATATATATAAATTAATTTACGAAAATAATCTTTACTACCTCTCTTGTATATAGAAGTAAAAATAAATGTCACTGGTGTTGAGTATAAATACATTCGCGATCGAACGCTTTCTTCAGTTCGTTGATCTTGATTGCCACCTACAAGAAATATAAAGGTATTTTATGTAACTTGAACATATCGCCTGAAAAGTGGCGAATACAGGAAAGGAGAACCTGAGCCTTCCCCTATATATCTAATAAAATATCTCGACGTAATACTTTACAAAATTGCATTCGATGAAAACGTATGAAGTCTTTTGAGCATTTTGGTTGCTCTTTATCAAGGAAGGTTTTTACCTACACAGGACATGAAAACGAGTTTGCAGTTCTTACATTCTGGTTTGCAACGATGCCAAGTTATTGCAGAGACTTTATTTGCCACGTTTGTGCCTAATGAAAAGTCTCAATTGCCGTATTTGCGAAACATTTGCACTTACTGCAAACTCGCAAATACCACAATTGTATCAAGTTTGCTTCGAAACAAAACCTGTACAAATTCGTTTACCAAACTTCCAGCGTCGCAAACTCGTCTGTAAATATGTTTCAAACCCGTAGTGATGGAAATTTGAAATTGCAACCATGGTAAATTATATACAAGTTTAACTTGAAGTAAATTTGCCAAGAAATTTGCAATGTGTCAAATTTGTGCAATTTTTTCGCCCTATGCTTGGTTTGCAGCACGGCTATGGAAGCAAAAAATGGAGCCTCTGTCTGTCTGTCACAGTTTATTGCTCGCGTTCGGTCTAGATCCTTCCCTGTTACTTCCTGTTTTTAGAACGATCTTTCGAGTTGCTGATAGAAGGTAGCCTTTTATACATAGAAATCTTGAAACTGGGGCAAACATTGCAATCTTCTGGCAGCACTTGGTTCACTCTTAGTTTGGGTCTCCCCTTTTCGAAAATCCTGGATATTCTTCTGGTGAATGGTGGGTACGTTAACTTCAACAATAAATTGTTTGAGATGGCAACGATATTGATCTGTAGCGTCCATAACATTTATACAACGCCGGTATTTTGTCGGAATAATTTTAATATCAAGAGAAAAAACTAACCTCGTGCTTGAAAGGGGTTTCGCCAAGATGGTAAAAATTACAAAATGGTAGGGACAAATTTCTTTGTGATTACGTAGATCAGAAATGCAACGTGAGGGGTCACAATTCGGGAACCAATCGAGCACCTCCATTGGCTATACCATTACAGTCACTTGGGGGAAAACGATCGAATGGCAGTCTTTTAGTCTCCAACGCGTATATTGTTGGTCCTCCGACTAGTCCAACATGGAGATGCAGGGCTGGTTACTCACTGATGGCTGAAAATATGGGTCAAGGCCGTGGCCTTTTGGGATTCTAGGATTCACTGCCACAAATATTGCACAAAATATTTAAGAATACCTTCGAATCAGTCTCAGAAGGCCAAAAATACAAAATTTTTCAAGAAGGCTGACTCCCAGGTCCAAAATTACCGTAGCCGTGTTTTGAGTTTCCGGTAACCCTCCCCGAAGTTCCGGTGTGACGACGCAATTGTGTTTGATTTTATTTATAATCTAGTTATATGCTAGTTATCTTTATTTAATAATTGAGCAGTGTTTGGCTCATTCACAAACTAAAACCTGACTTTCTACCCAGGATATACAATAGTCCCCCATATCTCAAGGGAAACGAAAACATAATCGAGATAGCGGGAGTTCGTTATATCAGGTGATCCACAAAATTTAGAATTTTGGTATCAGAATTAACAAATATTGAAGAACTCGGACGACTAGTGACCGTTCGTCAGTCTCATTATCTCAAGAAAACGATTTCTGAGCCCTAGACGGGAATCGAACCCGGAACCTTCTGATGAAGTTTGTGTTCAGCATTAAGTACTTCAATTATTATTGCCATATCGGTACTTCCGCTTAGGCGGCACAAATGACGAATCTGCACCGTAGCTCACCATCTGAGTCGTGGCAGTTCAATGGTTAGAGCGTCCTCACCGGTCATCAGAAGGTTGCGGGTTCGATTCCCGTCTAGGGCTCAGAAATCGTTTTTCTGAGATAACGAGCTTGACGAACGTTCACTTGTCGTCTGATATTTACTAAGCTCCACACATGAACCAAATTTATGTTCAGTATTAAAGATTGAAGAACTCGTTTGATAAATACTGTAATTTAACTTGTAGTTCACACTTTTGACTTCAAGTAACCCAACGGTCAGAATTCCAGTCATTTCTAAGTATCCTCAACTCAGCTATATGTCCCATATTGGTAATTTCTGTATTCTACAATTTTGTGGCGCCGCCAAGTTTATTAAAATTATAAAAATGGAAGTCATGGCATGACTTGTAAACTGCAATCCAGAAGACTAACGCCAAGATTTTAAGTGAATTACACCGTCATTGACTGAACTAATTTTGATAGCGTTTGCAATAAAAATCAATTGGCATGATTTGGTGTTTTTTGTAGCTGTTTTCCTTTTTTCAAAACGTCATTTTCAACTCTAGATCGAGGTAAAAAAGGTAATTTTAAATCAAGGGAAATCGAAAATTGATCGAGATAGCGGAGTTGTCGAGATAAGCTAGTTCGAGATAAACAATGGTACACTTCTGGTAAGTAGTTGGCTAAATCTTGGGGAAACGAGTTTCTGATCGAGATTACAGGAGTATTTCTTTAAGCGAGGTCGAGATATCAGGGAACTACCGCACAAAACAATTAAAATGATGTTTGCAAAATTAATTTCCTTTCTTTGATCCAAACTCCTTAAGAACCAATCGAGATGTCCTGTACATTCGATGTTATCTCTCAGTCTGGGATAGAAACTGGCTAGGCTTTGCAAGGGCAATTTGTCTCCACCATTTTAAATTTCTGCCAATTTGGTTCAGTCCCTCATAAATGGCCCTGGGTAGACAGAAACTGGTTTGGGGAAATAAAGCTGATGCTCAAATGTTTCGGAGTTCAGAGGGGGATTGAACTCAGGAATTTCTCATGACTGGTGAGTTGCTCCATACATTAAACCACCGTTGGTTAAAAGGTAGTTTCAATGTTACAGTAGTTTTGAACCCACTCTATAAGTGTTGTACATTAATGTTACACATGTGCGGGGGGGGGTCGAGTGTGACAGACGATACGTGAGCGCTCGTCAACTTTAAAACCTCAGGAAATGTCTTCAAGCCGTAAATGTGTATTCAATCTGCAACCTTAGATCTCAATGGGTAAACCGTTTCACTGCTCCTCATTAGGTTACGACTTCGATTCCAGCTTGTAGTCAGAATAATTTTTCAAGGATTTGCGCTCGATGACCGTTTGCTTGTCATCTGTCACCACTCCAAGCACGAACATGGATAACGGTGTACAACATTCGTGTAAGTAAAACAGTGTGAAATTGACCGGAAAAAGGGGGTTATAAAATAAGGGGGTAGCAACACGCAAGGTGATCGGTAATTGGCTGCGTTTCCCGTGCCATCGTAACTCAAAAACGGCACGGCTGACGTGATATCTCCGGTGGTTGTTGAACTTCCTTTCATGTCGATGGTAAGATTTATATTGTTTTTACGAGAAATAATAAATCAAGGAAGACCTGAATACAAGGTCAGCCACGTTGTATTTTGCAATGTTTACCACCATTTTCCCGAATATTTTCATCGCTGGAACTCCAACTCTTTGCAAAAGCTGCGGGGGTGTTGCGTGGCGCTACACAGTAACGCACGCTTCTTGAGTCCGTTAAGTTGCATTTTACTTATCATTTATAGAATGTTTTTATGAAAAAAAATTAAAAAAACTTAGTCGCAGCGCCATTATCGAGTTGTGACAGTATTTGGGAAGTTAAAAACACACTCGAGAAGTTAGTGAACCACTCAGCTACTGACTCGTGTTTTACACGCATCCCTCGTGTGTTCTTAGTGATCACGCGTGTTTTTATTTTTCAAGTAACTTCAAATTGAAGAAGACATTGCTTACTTTTCTAGCGATTACCATATTGTCACAACGCACTAAAGGGCTTTCACCAGGGTTTCTCGATGGTATTGATAATGTCCTTGTTCCTTTCATTTTACTGATTAGCTGAAGGAAGTGAGTTCGATCTACAGGGCAAAATATAATGTATAAATATAAAATATTCTTAAGCTCATTAATAATTTATCAGGAAAACCTAAAGGGAATTCGTAACCAAGATCTGTTTTGATATAACAGTCAAACACTCTTCCTTGTGTTTGATTTATTATGTCAAACACGATGGAACACAACACAACACAACAAAACGTAACTAAATAACACACGACGCAACACCGTAAGGTGCCAACAGAACGGCTGGGTGAAGTCCCGCACAGCGCAGCGTAGCACAACACAACACAACAATCATATTACATGTTACTTTATTTACTAGATAAATGCCGAAGATTCATTAAATTATATTAAACGTCCATCAGTTAACGGAAAAGGGAAGAACACGGTAGAAGGACTCAAGGAATGATAATACGTAAAAGTTACCTGGCTTCTCTGTCGTGCCCTTCTCTTTTCCGTTTATTAATCGACCTTAAAAATATTGACGTTTAAAAGACGCACATTGCAGTTTGTAATTTAAACAACCCTAAATTACAATGTAATAATTAAAGAGAAGCTTACCTTGAAATAAATACTGAGCTTTGTACAATGTCTCGTACTTTACACACAGGACTAAAGACTCGTGGCTTGGAAGACCTTTTAGAAAATAGACCTTCCGGTTGGATAACAGAGCGTTCAGCTTGGTTTCCACATCATTCTTGCGAACTCTATAACAATACGCAAATCTGAAAGAACCAGGAAATTCCATTATTGACGGCAAATAAATTCTACGTCTCACGTGTTAAGAACCCAGCAACACTGATAAATCTTATAGTTTAGGAAACATTGTAGAGCAACATGAGTAAGTACATACTATGCTTGAATACTCGAATGTGCATCACATGACTCGCGCGCATTCACTATTACATGAATTCAGATCATGCCTCCTGTTGTACTCACGAACTTTTCGAGTATCTCAACTACGTTGACAGTTTAAACACAGAGCAGAAAGCTTGCTCATGTGGGAGCTTGGTAAATATCAGAACAACAGGGGACGTTCGTCAAGCTTGTATCCTCAGAAAAACGATTTCTGAGCCCTAGGCGGGAATCGAACCCACAACCTTCTGATGACCGGTGAGACGCTCT